>CAWUFW010020230.1:0-158098 GCA_963921515.1 Calotriton arnoldi | reverse complement strand
GACCCACGCCAAGGATGCCAGGTCTAACAGGAACCTTAGATCTCCCCACCACCCCTGGGATTGTCATGGGTGCATGAGCAATTTCACCAGTCAATGTGTGCTTAGCTGATGCACATTGTTGCAGATCAAGGTGTGTTGTGTTGAGGGTGGCCAAATGTGAGTTGTCTCATGGCTAGGCCCCTACCTACTTTGTGTTCATTGATGACAGGCCCTGGCCAGTGATTTGTTTGTGTAGGTGTGATGGAAGTTTGTTGGTCAGGACGCATGCCCCAGTGCGCGCAGGTGACTGTACTCCACAGTATGGGCAACATCTACCTTTGTCATCACAGTGGGATTGTACAGGCTACTGTCACCCCAATGTAGGGTCCCTGAGGGTAGTGCTGTGTTGGGCTGTCTCTTGCTGTGTTGTTTGCTGTGCCGCCCAGCTTGTGTCACATGAATGATTTGGGATCCCACTCACCTGACAATGCCTGCTTGCCCACCAAGGGATGCCCAGTTCATGAGTTACTTTTGTATGGCACTGTGTACACATCTGTGTCATTGGAGTTCTGCCCACTGTCATGTGTTGTGTACTTGCCTGGGGACACTGAGACACACACACATGTTGTGTATGATATGCAGTGTGGGGCTGCCTGTCTGTGTTTGTGCATCTGCTCCACTGCATTGGTATGGCTTTTGCGGTCCATTGGCTTATGTTGTTTGGAGGTTTTCCCTAGTGTCCCTGCGTCTCCTGGCTCATCAGTCTGCACATTCATCATGTTTGGTGTGTTCCATTGCTGCCATGGTCTGGGACTTGGTCACCTGACATCTACAGTCTCCACAGGATTCCTTAGTTTGTGTGTCTGTTTGTATAGATTTGTGTGTATGCATCATGGTGCTCACTTGTCGCATTGTCTAATTGTACACTGGAGTAATTGTCAGGGATCATGGCCATAGCTTGTCTGCACATGGCAGAGGGTGTTCTTGTGATACACAGCAATCTTTGCCTCACCAAATCTATGTTTGTATGTGACACAACCACTACATTGCCACAACATTGCTTGTGGTGTGGGGACCAGGAATCATGCATTTTGGTTTGGAGATGCTGCTATTTTCATGTCCACACTCACCTTATGGTCACTGTAGTAATGGGGGGTTTAGGACACATTACCACATCGGTCCTAAGATGCTGGATATTTTAACCCCACTATCACCTTTTGGTCACTGTAGTGATGGGGGTTTAGACCCCATTACCACATTGGTCCTGAGATGCTGGATTATTGAACCCCACTAACACCTTTTGGTTACTGTGGTGATGGGGGGTTTAGACCACATAAACACATTGCTCCAGAGATGCTGGATTTTTTTAACACCACTGACACCTTTTGGTCACTGTGGGGGTGGGGGGTTTAGACCACATTACCACATTGCTCCAGAGATGATGGATTTTTGATCCATACTATCACCTTTTAGGCACACATGTGTTGGGAGTCACATTGTTAGTTCACTGTCAGGATCTGTGTTGTGAGCATTTTACACACACATACATTAAATCTTACAAAGATGGTAGGGGGGTTTGCTTACTCATCCTATGTGTGTGAATCCTGGTAGTGCTAGGCATCCAGCCCCCTATGAGTGGGGATGGTAATAGTGATGGGCATCCAGCCTCCTATGGGTGGGGGTACTGGTGGTGATGGGCATACAGCCCCCTATGAGTAGGGGGTACTGGTGGTGATGGGCATTCTACCCCCTATGAGTGGGAATGGTAATAGTGATGGGCATCCAGCCTCCTATGGGTGGGGGTACTGGTGGTGATGGGCATACAGCCCCCTATGAGTAGGGGGTCCTGGTGGTGATGGACATTCTACCCCCTATGAGTGGGGATGGTATTAGTGATGGGCATCCAGACTCCTATGGGGTGGACTCTGCTGGTAGTGATAGGCATCTACCCCCCTATGGGGTGGACAATGCTGGGATAGGCATCCACCCCCCTATGGGGTGGACTCTGCTGGGAGTGATAGGCATCCACCCCCCTATGGGGTGGACAATGCTGGGATAGGCATCCACCCCCCTATGGGGTGGACTCTACTGAGAGTGATAGGCATCCACCCCCCTATGGGGTGGACTCTGCTGGGAGTGATAGGCATCCACCCCCCTATGGGGTGGACAATGCTGGGATAGGCATCAACCCCCTATGGGGTGGACTCTGCTGGGTGTGATAGGCATCCACCCCCCTAAGGGGTGGACAATGCTGGGATAGGCATCCACCCCCCTATGGGGTGGACTATGCTGGGATAGGCATCCACACCCCTATGGGGTGGACAATGCTGGGAGTGATAGGCATCCGCCCCCCTATGGTGGCGTTTCCTTTCGTGTCATTTTGGTGTGTGGTAGGTGGATTCAAGCAAGCCTAGCTGATGACGGCTGAAATGCCAGAAACCGGTCCTAGGATGCTTGTTTCCGGTCCAGGGAAGACATGGCTTGGCAGTTCGGGCTGGACTGTTCCCATGAGGCACAGGGTCAGACCGATTTGCATATGGCCATGTCTGAACTGGGGTGGTGGAGTGAGCTAAAGAATGATGATGGATTAAACCCAGATCAGTTGACTGGGGGTGAGTGTTTGATTGGCTCAAACGTTCCGTCCATCATCCCCTTTTGTATCGCTTTGGTCGCCCTAAGTTGGCGGGGGTATGCCCAGACGTGGGTCCCTTGCTCACTTTGCCACTGGATTCAAGCAAGCCTGGCTGATGACGGCTGAAATGCCAGAAACCGGTCCTAGGATGCTTGTTTCCGGTCCAGGGAAGACATGGCTTGGCAGTTCGGGCTGGACTGTTCCCATGAGGCACAGGGTCAGACCGATTTGCATATGGCCATGTCTGAACTGGGGTGGTGGAGTGAGCTAAAGAATGATGATGGATTAAACCCAGATCAGTTGACTGGGGGTGAGTGTTTGATTGGCTCAAACGTTCCGTCCATCATCCCCTTTTGTATCGCTTTGGTCGCCCTAAGTTGGCGGGGGTATGCCCAGACGTGGGTCCCTTGCTCACTTTGCCACTGGATTCAAGCAAGCCTGGCTGATGAGGGCTGAAATGCCAGAAACCGGTCCTAGGATGCTTGTTTCCGGTCCAGGGAAGACATGGCTTGGCAGTTCGGGCTGGACTGTTCCCATGAGGCACAGGGTCAGACCGATTTGCATATGGCCATGTCTGAACTGGGGTGGTGGAGTGAGCTAAAGAATGATGATGGATTAAACCCAGATCAGTTGACTGGGGGTGAGTGTTTGATTGGCTCAAACGTTCCGTCCATCATCCCCTTTTGTATCGCTTTGGTCGCCCTAAGTTGGCGGGGGTATGCCCAGACGTGGGTCCCTTGCTCACTTTGCCACTGGATTCAAGCAAGCCTGGCTGATGACGGCTGAAATGCCAGAAACCGGTCCTAGGATGCTTGTTTCCGGTCCAGGGAAGACATGGCTTGGCAGTTCGGGCTGGACTGTTCCCATGAGGCACAGGGTCAGACCGATTTGCATATGGCCATGTCTGAACTGGGGTGGTGGAGTGAGCTAAAGAATGATGATGGATTAAACCCAGATCAGTTGACTGGGGGTGAGTGTTTGATTGGCTCAAACGTTCCGTCCATCATCCCCTTTTGTATCGCTTTGGTCGCCCCTAAGTTGGCGGGGTATGCCCAGACGTGGGTCCCTTGCTCACTTTGCCACTGGATTCAAGCAAGCCTGGCTGATGACGGCTGAAATGCCAGAAACCGGTCCTAGGATGCTTGTTTCCGGTCCAGGGAAGACATGGCTTGGCAGTTCGGGCTGGACTGTTCCCATGAGGCACAGGGTCAGACCGATTTGCATATGGCCATGTCTGAACTGGGGTGGTGGAGTGAGCTAAAGAATGATGATGGATTAAACCCAGATCAGTTGACTGGGGGTGAGTGTTTGATTGGCTCAAACGTTCCGTCCATCATCCCCTTTTGTATCGCTTTGGTCGCCCTAAGTTGGCGGGGTATGCCCAGACGTGGGTCCCTTGCTCACTTTGCCACTGGATTCAAGCAAGCCTGGCTGATGACGGCTGAAATGCCAGAAACCGGGTCCTAGGATGCTTGTTTCCGGTCCAGGGAAGACATGGCTTGGCAGTTCGGGCTGGACTGTTCCCATGAGGCACAGGGTCAGACCGATTTGCATATGGCCATGTCTGAACTGGGGTGGTGGAGTGAGCTAAAGAATGATGATGGATTAAACCCAGATCAGTTGACTGGGGGTGAGTGTTTGATTGGCTCAAACGTTCCGTCCATCATCCCCTTTTGTATCGCTTTGGTCGCCCTAAGTTGGCGGGGGTATGCCCAGACGTGGGTCCCTTGCTCACTTTGCCACTGGATTCAAGCAAGCCTGGCTGATGACGGCTGAAATGCCAGAAACCGGTCCTAGGATGCTTGTTTCCGGTCCAGGGAAGACATGGCTTGGCAGTTCGGGCTGGACTGTTCCCATGAGGCACAGGGTCAGACCGATTTGCATATGGCCATGTCTGAACTGGGGTGGTGGAGTGAGCTAAAGAATGATGATGGATTAAACCCAGATCAGTTGACTGGGGGTGAGTGTTTGATTGGCTCAAGCGTTCCGTCCATCATCCCCTTTTGTATCGCTTTGGTCGCCCTAAGTTGGCGGGGGTATGCCCAGACGTGGGTCCCTTGCTCACTTTGCCACTGGATTCAAGCAAGCCTGGCTGATGACGGCTGAAATGCCAGAAACCGGTCCTAGGATGCTTGTTTCCGGTCCAGGGAAGACATGGCTTGGCAGTTCGGGCTGGACTGTTCCCATGAGGCACAGGGTCAGACCGATTTGCATATGGCCATGTCTGAACTGGGGTGGTGGAGTGAGCTAAAGAATGATGATGGATTAAACCCAGATCAGTTGACTGGGGGTGAGTGTTTGATTGGCTCAAACGTTCCGTCCATCATCCCCTTTTGTATCGCTTTGGTCGCCCTAAGTTGGCGGGGGTATGCCCAGACGTGGGTCCCTTGCTCACTTTGCCACTGGATTCAAGCAAGCCTGGCTGATGACGGCTGAAATGCCAGAAACCGGTCCTAGGATGCTTGTTTCCGGTCCAGGGAAGACATGGCTTGGCAGTTCGGGCTGGACTGTTCCCATGAGGCACAGGGTCAGACCGATTTGCATATGGCCATGTCTGAACTGGGGTGGTGGAGTGAGCTAAAGAATGATGATGGATTAAACCCAGATCAGTTGACTGGGGGTGAGTGTTTGATTGGCTCAAACGTTCCGTCCATCATCCCCTTTTGTATCGCTTTGGTCGCCCTAAGTTGGCGGGGGTATGCCCAGACGTGGGTCCCTTGCTCACTTTGCCACTGGATTCAAGCAAGCCTGGCTGATGACGGCTGAAATGCCAGAAACCGGTCCTAGGATGCTTGTTTCCGGTCCAGGGAAGACATGGCTTGGCAGTTCGGGCTGGACTGTTCCCATGAGGCACAGGGTCAGACCGATTTGCATATGGCCATGTCTGAACTGGGGTGGTGGAGTGAGCTAAAGAATGATGATGGATTAAACCCAGATCAGTTGACTGGGGGTGAGTGTTTGATTGGCTCATACGTTCCGTCCATCATCCCCTTTTGTATCGCTTTGGTCGCCCTAAGTTGGCGGGGGTATGCCCAGACGTGGGTCCCTTGCTCACTTTGCCACTGGATTCAAGCAAGCCTGGCTGATGACGGCTGAAAGGCCAGAAACCGGTCCTAGGATGCTTGTTTCCGGTCCAGGGAAGACATGGCTTGGCAGTTCGGGCTGGACTGTTCCCATGAGGCACAGGGTCAGACCGATTTGCATATGGCCATGTCTGAACTGGGGTGGTGGAGTGAGCTAAAGAATGATGATGGATTAAACCCAGATCAGTTGACTGGGGGTGAGTGTTTGATTGGCTCAAACGTTCCGTCCATCATCCCCTTTTGTATCGCTTTGGTCGCCCTAAGTTGGCGGGGGTATGCCCAGACGTGGGTCCCTTGCTCACTTTGCCACTGGATTCAAGCAAGCCTGGCTGATGACGGCTGAAATGCCAGAAACCGGTCCTAGGATGCTTGTTTCCGGTCCAGGGAAGACATGGCTTGGCAGTTCGGGCTGGACTGTTCCCATGAGGCACAGGGTCAGACCGATTTGCATATGGCCATGTCTGAACTGGGGTGGTGGAGTGAGCTAAAGAATGATGATGGATTAAACCCAGATCAGTTGACTGGGGGTGAGTGTTTGATTGGCTCAAACGTTCCGTCCATCATCCCCTTTTGTATCGCGTAGGTGTCTGACTTACCTTCTGCGTCGTGCGCGTCGGTAACGGTAGGCATACAGTATAGGGAAGACATGCGCGGTTGGATACATGTCTGCTCCGTCTCGTCCCCGTTGATCGTGTTCTGGCGCGAATCGGAGCTTCAATACGCCTCGTCCGAATGCTGTGACGTGCTGGAAGCGGCGCCCTGTACGACGCGTAGTGAAGACGCATCGTACTTGCGTGTCCGGAAACTGGTTGGGAAAAGCCTCCGTACGACTCGATTTCCGTGTTTCCTGAGCCTGTTCGGTCGTGAAATTGAGCACGAATCGGAGCGGACGAATCGGTCGGAAATTTGCCTGTAATACGCATCGTACTTGCTCATTTGTAGATGGAAGCTCCGGATACGAGTCGGTTGTGAGGTAAGCCTACGAATGGCATTGGGAAGGCATTTTTAGCGACATCGGAATCGGGCCCTATGTGTTAATATTGTCTTTTTAAAATACTTAAATTGTACACTTACTTTTGTCTGTAGATGGCACTGTTTGGGTTATCCAAATCTCAATAGTTTGCTGGCTTGAAAAATGCGTGTGGTCACCGTGGAAGTCAGTTTACCACTGTTTTCAAAATGGTGGACGGCTGCTTTTATACGTTTTTTAGAGGGTGATCGATAATTTTAAAGAAAATATGTCTTGTAAACAGTTTTTTGCGTGATTCAGAAGCTGACAAAAACTAGAATTATTTTGATAGCTTTAAAAATGTTCGTTATAACATTTATTGTTGTAATGTCAGCCATTTTGGCGAGTTGCGTGTGAAGGGGCATTCATAAAAATAGTTGATGGACTTTCATTTTTTCATTGTTCAAAATGATGGTTTTAAAATCTTGCTTTTGCTTCGTTGGTTTTTCTATAAAATATGTTATTTTTTTATGTCTTCCTTTTATATTTTTATATTAATAAACGGGTATTAATTCAGATAGGGACATACTAAAATACACAAGTATTAATTTTAATACACGAGTATTTTTTCTAATACCCACGTATTAATACACTTCCCCACCCAAAATCCCCTATTTCCCTTGCATCCCGTTCCAGGGGTTAGTTATACTTTTAATAAAAATATTGGAAATATTTTATTTAAAAAAAATAATGCGTAGTAATAGTATGCATTGTAATGCTTGGCGTTGTAATGGTACTTTTAGTGTATTCCTATGACAATGCGATGTAATGGTATGCGTTGTAAAATCATGCGATGTAATGGTAGCTGCGTTGTAAAATCAGCATTGTAAAAGCATGCGTTGTAATGGTTTGCATTGTAACATCATATATTCGTTTCATCGGGGATGTACCACAGCGTGCTCTGCTGTAGGCAGGGAAACCATGATGAAATTCGTGACACACTGGTATTACACTCCTACTCACCTACATGAAGATCCGACAGATACTGGAGGTGATGTGGAGGTTCCAGACATTGATTAATTTGCTCTGGCACTGCCCCATATTGAGATGCTACTGTGTTGATGTGCTAGACGACAAAGATAAAATAGCTGCAGTTGAGACAGGGCGCTTCCTGCCTGCACAATACTGGGACTTCACAACAAACGCTTACCCACTACACACCATCAGAGGTAAATAGATGTTGCTGGCATCCCACTGGGGTTTGGTCAAGATCCCTGAGCACAAAAATTGATTGTACCGAATTTGGGAATGTAGAAACTAACATTGTCTCTGGACCCCAAAAACAAAGATTTTTCCGAGGTGTGGGTTCAGTTTCTCTCCTATCTCTCTACAGAGTTTAGGGAGCTGTCATATCCCAAGTATTTAATGGTGTAACATATTAATCTTCCTGAACCCCCAAACGATAACCCCATGGAGGTGTAGCCCCACCATGGTTGGCAAACGAGGTGGCTCATCCACCAGTAGGAGCACTGGAGTATGATATTTCCCCCTCTCTGGAAATTCATTTGTTACCTTCATTTAGAGACGCTTCGCGCTCTTTGTGCATCGTAGGCAGGTGATATTTATTCCCTTCCTGTGTAGGGTATTATAGACTCTCTTATTGATATTGAATCATCAGTGTTATGACTATTTAATTCTAAGGTTTTCTTCCTTTTCTTTTATTACTGTATAACGCAGTGGTTTGTGGGAGGGAGTGGGTGATGGGGAAATGGTTCTATTATTGTATGATGACAACCAAGCGGCCTCCAGATTTTAGGTGCTGCCACTGTTGTTTTTCACTTTAAATGCCAATAAAGAAAACTGATCCCTAAAAGCAAAAGCGCATGCTACTTAAGCACCAGGCTAATCTGCCATGCCCCTTTATTGATGCACCTCTGATTAGGTGCTGGTACATCGTAGTTTTGACCCCACTTTTACACGTCACAAATGCATAACCTAAACGTGCACTTAGCACATGTTTTCTGTGTGACCTAACGACATTAATATGAAATGTTGCATTTGATATCTTTATTGAAGTGCATTCTTTGTAGAATTAGAGAATTCATACATAACACAGACTCTTGACCAGCGTCTGCAATGCTGACACCTTCCTTTATGTCCCGCACTTTCTCGTATTTTCCTATTTTTCTGCATTTCCCTGAAATTTGAGATTCCTTAAACTAATGGACCATCCTCTTAGTTCGGACATTAACTTAGACGCTTCTATATTTACTCATATATATAAGAGAGGACCAGAAGCTCTTGTCTGAGCAGCAGATTTTATTGCTGATCTTTTGTATTGCTGTGACTGAACTTCTTGTTTGCCTAATACTGGTAAGCCTAAACTTCTTTAGGGGGTTGGACTTCCCAGTTGTTATTCTGTATCTTTATAGCATGGTGCTGAGATTCGTGTACCTTAACTTGATTTTTGTAATAAACCATAACTATATTCACTGATTCCTGGTCCTTATTGTGTAGCCAAATGGGTTACTTCTTAATTGAAATTGATTGATGCAATGTTAACTCCTCTCACCTCTCAGTCTGAAAGAAAGGCCATCGGAGGACGAATGGCAAGGCAGTTTCCCCAAAATGCGGCATCAACTTAGTAGCAAGTCAAATAATTTTCCACTGACGTGAGGGAGTTAAGGTGTCCTATTTAGAAACTGCCCAAGCCCTGTCCAAACCCCAAAAGCCCATGGTTCGGTCGGAGGATTGATGGAGTTCCAGTGGTTCAGAAACGATTTGTAGCAGCGGAGGAGTGTGAATATTAATAGGGTTGCGCCTTGCAATTGCTTATGCTTAGATTGTGGTATTGAGCAGTAGTTTTGTGGTGTTCTGTGGAGATGATTTAAGTTGTTGTGTGAATGTGGTGCTTAATGCTGAGAAGTTGAAGTGGTTATTGGGTCTATCGTTGCCTAAGAACCCAGGATAAATAGGCTAAAAGTCAAGTTGTCAGTGTAGAAAACACTGGGTGTAGTTGTCTGTTGTGTTGTGGTGCTGGTCGTGAGACGTCGTCAACAGCATTATTGAGATAGGGACTTTATCTTTGTCTGATTGTGAGGTGCTGTTGGTATAGTGAACCTCAGTGCACAGGGAAAAACTGTATCAATCCGGAGGAGATCCCGCTGGACGAGGTTTCTTTTGAAGTGAATGCCAGAGAAGGTCAGACCGAACTGGTTCTTGTGGGTATGAAAATCTTTAATTTCATTAGAGGGGTTGTTGAAATTGCTTGCATTTGTTTGTGCGTAAATTGCTGAGTGAAACGCGCTCGTCAGATTTGTAAAGGAGGGCGAGCTGCTGTAAGGAGGGAGATTGACGTCACAGTGTGCCATGCTGGTATTGGTTGGATGTGTCCTGGAGAGCCGCACTGGTATTGGTTGTGATCACCGAACAGAGAATTGTGGGTGAAAAATCATTTCCTGGTTTAAACGAAGAATCATTTGTGAATCTTGCTTATGCTGATTGAAAATAAAATTCTTTAAATCACTGCAAAGTCTAATGAAAGGAAATGTTACTGTACCTGTTAGAAAGGGGGAAGAGGCACCACCCGAGGGTACACCAGGTCATATTATGGCAATAGACATGGGTCTTCACACTTGTATTTGGTTTGAACATTGGCATAAGATCACTGAGAAAGATGGTCCTTTGACATTTCCTCGTTATGGGACATTTAATTTGAGAATCATTGAACATTTAAGGAGGACATTATATGATATGAAACTGCCTCCCAGACCTACACAATACAAAGCACTTAATGCCTGGAAACATACAGCCCATCTTAGGCAGAGGGAGATATTTCAAGGAAGGGTCAAGAAAAGCCACATGCACTTGTGCAGATGCTTGATGGGATGCAGAACAGAAATCTTGGAGAACTGATATGTTTGAGGGAGCTAGATTATATTCTGCATTAACGAGTGAGGAAGAAGGGAAAGGTAAACTAAAGGACAAGAAAAAGAAGAAGGAGACAGCTGACATAGAGAACGCAGATGAGGATAGTGATAGCGATTCAAATGAGTTCCTTATAACCGAGCTACTGTTAAACCATCCACCACCAAGCACTGTGACTCAAACTGGAGGAGAGTGAAATGTACATACTGGTGAGACTTTTGAGGTGTCTACAGCACCAGTAAATGTAAATTCTAATCCAATGAGAAAAAGTTCAGGAATGACAGTCCCTTCAAATTCACTTGCTCTAAATGCCCCAGACGCACTGACTGTTCCTGTTACAATTGGGCCTGTAGTTCCTTTGTGTAACCTTGGAATGGTAGGAAATGCTACACATACTTTGGCTGTTCCCAGTAGGACAAGTACCTCAGGTAGCAATACTGTGGGCTCGACGATGAGGCCAATTCCTCAAACTCCTTTGGTTCTGACAAAGGGAATACCCCATGTGCTGCAGGTGCAGACCATACATTGAATCGGATAGGTTTTGACCTGAATGGAAGGTTTTCCCAGAGATCGCCACCCTTTTTCATGCCTAACACAAATGTGCTTCCAAGCACTAATAATGTGCCGCCAGAACAGGAATGCCTATGGGTTTGCCAAATTCTGACATGTCCCTTTTGAATTCACTACCTAAATTGTGGGTCCTTTAGCAGAGAGATAATTCTTAATACTCCAGTAGAACAACCAGGTTTTAATGCCTGAGACCTCGATGATTTGTTCAGAGGTATAGATACACCAACTAGAAGCCGCAACTCCACAACAAGTCGGAAGGATACTCAGGTCCCAGAGAGAGAAATAACACTAGATGTGGCTAAATTGAAATTAGAATTGGAAGAGATGATACTGGGAACTCTTGACATGTTCCACTTAAATGTCTATTGAGATGATGAGCTATTGTTCATATGTAAAGACATTACTGGACGTGCAGGACAAGCTCATGAAACATTGTCTGAATTGGCTAACAGATACAAAATTGACTTACAGAAATCTAAAGCCCAACAAAGAAGTTACCATTTAAGCTTTAATGACAGAAATCTTGCTAACATTAGACTGCCAGGAATGAAGTTACAGATCATAGAATTAATTGCCTATGTTCGAAATTGGAGTGAGTTGGATAGATGGAAATGGTGATGGGAAAAGAAAAAGGAAACAAAAAAAGTTAGAATGGATTTATCTCCGTCTTGAGCTGAGGAAAAGGATGAGGATATACACATGCTTCCAATGAGAGTAGTGCCTGGTGGAGGTTATGGCCACGAAACTTGGAGCAGGGCTGATCTTGCGTAATTCACAAATGATTCCGAAATTGAGAGAGAATCCAGTGGAATGGTACAGACAGGTCAATTGGTTTGTAAAGATATCAAAGGTTCTGTGGAATGATTTGAATACCTTATTTGAAATTGTGGTTCCAGGTGACTTGTGGGTCGAATGGAACGTTGCAGTGGATTGGCCAAAAGGGAGCGGTTGAGACATCCCATATCACATGCTCCATCACCAGTGGTGATGAAAAAGTATAAGCAGGTGATTGCCTTTTTGAAATCGAAAATATCTCCTAATGATATTGATTGGGTCAAGATTGACAGAACAACCCAAGAGTCCAAAGAAACAATACATGCTTATTATGAGAGACTGTTGCAGGCATTTAAGCAGTATAGTGGAACAGAGACGATTGAGTCTAAAGACATTGGACATTTTCTGTATAATTTTGTGCATGGATTGAAATCTGAGATTAGTTCAATGATTCAACAGCACTTGATTTGTTGGCAGAGTACTCCCATTGACGAGATAATGCGATATGCAAAATACTATAGCGATGAATTGGAAATGAAACATAAGTAATTGAAGGAGAAGTTAATGATGGCACAAATGAAAGCTGCACAATGAGGTCTGAATCAACAGTTTGTTGGGAATGCTGCTCCCATGCAGAGAGTGTATCAACAGTGAGCTTCTGTGATGCAAGGTGGTAACAGATTTCAACCACAAGGTAGAGATTGTGGTGTTCCCATTGATCCAAATACAGGGGTTGATGTGGCGGCTTTGAAAAAGTAAAATCCTTGCCACGTCTACGGCAAGTTGAGGCATTGGAAAAGGGAATGTAAATGTAATGCTGATAACATGGCAAATGGGAATCAGGTTCAGAATAATGAATTGTACAGTCACAAGGTAATAGCATGGTTCAGACGCATCAAGTACAGAGACCTATAAAGTGCAAAAGGCACTAGCACACAACAAATGGGTAACCAAGAAAGAGAGAACGCCAGCACACTTTTCCCAGTAAGGAGACAAAACACAACACAGAGCCCATGTCTACACAATATAGGACTTGAAAGAGGTCAGGGATGCTTCCCTTTCAAGGAAGCAATCCCAAAACCATCATGCCCAAGGCAGAGAGGTCAAAAGGTCCCAAACCAATGACCAAAAACAGAGAGAACAAATGACCCAGAAGGAGTGTGAGGAGAAGGGGACCCAAGAACCTCAAACTGCCATCCTAAGAGGCCAATACAATGCCCGGAAAAGCACAGTTGAACACTGTTAGTGACTACCTATGAACAGTAACAGTGTGAGTGGTGTATGAAAAAGTTACATAGAATATGTACAACATGAACCTGGCAGAGAAATGTGCATTTGTATCATACAGGACAGAAAGAGCATCAAAGGCAACTGCTCCAGAGGTAAAAGTAGGCCTATCCCGCCCAGGTACAGCTACACATGGTGCCCAAACAGAGCATGTGGCAACACTACTTTGTGTTCCTGAAAAGGAACCAAAAAAGGGAAAAAGAGCACACACACAATGACAAACAACACACATGAAAAGAAAGCATGTGCACATAGGTCTCAACCTTAGAAGCTTCAATGGTCATGGGACAGCTGACTCCCAGCACAGGCAGGGACAGGCATCAAAACAAGAGAGAGTTGGCGCTCCAAGCTCTGAATCACATCATAGACAGAAGGAAATGAGCGCTATCGCAAGCAAATCTAGTAGTCCGGACCAACCTCATGATGCACACACAAATGCCCATAGCTCCCCAGACACAGCCAAGTTACCAACACTCTTAAAAGTGGCCAAGGACTGGAATAGGAACTAGCATGCAACTGCAAGGCCTCTACGACACATATAGATAGGGAACACCACAAGAAGTGACAGTCCAGCAAGATTACAACAATCATTGGCAAAGCCAATAGTTCTCACCTACGAGAGCTATTGACTTTGGCAATGTTTTGTAGCCATGCTATACAGCAGCGTAGATACTTTGCAGTGCGACTAAAACTAATTTTAAAAAGTGTTATGACGCATCCAGGGCTAATGCGCTTTTTTTAAGTGCATTAGGGCGGGATGCATCATAATACTTTTTTATATATTATTTTTAGTCATGCTGCAGAACAGCCATGCTGCTATGGAGCATGGCTACAAATCATTGTCAAAGGCAGTACACCATGAACAAAAGGCAATGGAAGAGCCAATAGTCTAGAAGGCGAGACCTATTGGCTTTGCCAAGGTTTGTTAGGTCTCGGCGCACCACCCCTGTGATTGTGAATAAATCAATTCATCTCCCAAAAATTTCACAGCTGTCAAAAAAATCCTGTAACATAAAAAAGCACTTACGCCCATGTCCATGTATTAGTGAAAATACACTTGAAAGCAGACAACATCTGTTATCACAATAAAATCAGATAACATCTGTTGTCACAATAAACATCCATTTCAAAGGAGAAAAGGGCTTCTTTGAAGTGCGTGTTGTGTAGTAAAACAAAGCTACAAATCGCAAGAGGTTCAACAAAGACAATAAGGAAGAAGAAAGAAAAAAGAAAAGTAACACCTCAATAACAGCGTAATCAAGGGAAAGACAGCTGTCAAGCTTAACCAATGAGTGCTTGAACCATGCTTCAACCGAAAGAAGAGGAAGTGAAGCCAGCACGTTGTGGCCAATTAGAGGGCAGCAAATAAGAGTAACAATGAAGCCAACAAATGTGAAGCAAGCAACAGAGTAAACACAAGAACAGAAACAGAGCACTGTCCTAATGTAATTAACCTCCAAACAAGCAAATCCCCACAGATGTTTGTAAATATTTCCCCCAAGAAGACAAACACACCCAGGCCTTAATTTGAGCCAGTGGTTGCCTATAGGCTCTATTGGCTCTCATTTTTGGGGACTGGCACTTATGTTTCCTCATCAGACATTAACCAGGAGCAAGAGAGGGAAAAACACACAGAGGGGAAATAATGACCAAAACAGAGACGGAAAAACCCTCACAAAGGGAGAAATTAGGAAATAGCAAGAGTGAGATGAAGGGGCAGGGAGTTTCTAGTGGAGGGTTAGAGAGGCATGAAGTGGATTAAAGGCTACGCAGCCTTGGCATTAGGCGTGCTGACAGCCCCAGCCACGGGCCTCTGAGAAGAACTTTGGGCACCGGCACTCATTCTTTAAACAAATTAAGCACTATACACACCCCGATAAGATAGTGATTAGGGGTCATCAGAACATCAGATGTAAGACAATAATGGCAACATCAGTGAGACCACAGGTTATGAATGCCTCTCAAAGCAAAAAACAGTGCGGAGGAGAGATCACAGCAAAAACCTATGGCCAGTCTAATAGAAGACAAAGGCAGATGAACAGCATATATAACAGAAAAGCATAGAGAAAAGGTGTACCACCGTTGTATGCAACTAAAAACACGCAACTTGAGCAAACAACCTGGAAAGCTAGGGAAGCGTGAGCCGGGGCGTGGGGGAGGAAAGCCCAGCCCTGACCGGCCCCCTATTATCCTTATCAGTAGTAGCCTAGCCAGCCATCCAGGGCCAGAAAATCAGAGTAGCACAGAGAAAACAGTGGCAGACGCAAACCACTCTAACCTTCTCAAACCTTTGGGACCAGGGGAAGTGCTACCGAGACATCCTGCAAGAGATAGCAGACAGATGGACAAGTGTCACCACATGCCAGACAAGGCCCACATGTGACAAACAAAAGAGGGGAACAACCACACAACCCATTGTCAAAGCCACAGAACCAATAAGGATCACTCGTCAAGGGAGGCCCAGACCAAAAGACACCCATCTCACAGCAAACTGCAGAGACGCACTGCTAATTACAAGACGTATAGGAGGCCTAAAGGACACACATACCTAACATTGGGCGGAAAGCGTAGCGTCCAAGGATCAGAAACAACCAACTACAGCAGAATGCATACAGCCTCACAGAGAACAGCCCTGTGCGTGCTCACTATAAGCCAAAGACAAGGATCTCTCATGGGCCAGGGAAACAATATCCAACTAACGACAAAATGAAAAGAAAGACCCAGAAAAATACAGGGGATTTGAATACAAACCTCAAAGCCCAGGACAACATCTACTAACCCGGCAGGGGGACTCTTACCTCCCCAACACCAGGCATAGCAGAACCAAACAGAACAAAAAGAGCCACACGAGTAGGTCGGGAAACATTCACAATGAAAAAGACACTGTACAGGCAACTATCAGAGCAACAGAGGGTCAACATCACAAGTGGTTCAGCAAGAGGTGGCAATGTCCAGGTGCATTAAGCAGAAGGCAAGGTCAAGAGAGGCCCTATTGAAACCAGCTAATTACAACCATGAACCAACAGACAGTACAAAGGGCACAGTAGGAATGGAACCCCCATCAAGTAACCATTGGGCCACCAGGCGCTCATATGTAAGAGGAATGTGAATGAAAGCAATTAGGTCTTGACCACAGCAAGCCATACACATTAGCAGAGTGTATCTAGGACCCAAGTGCAGGGAGGCCACAGAGACATAGTCTGTCCTCAAACCTGCCAAGAGAGCATTCCCAGACCAGATAACCAAGAGAAGGTGAAGTAGAGGAATATCCATGACATCAGCAGCAAAGGAAGACCAGCCTATCAAGGTTCCATGCAGAGCAGGAGGACAGCATGGAAAACACTTAATATATGGAATAGAAGCAGATGAAACTTATGTTCAGCTCAGCAGAACATTTGTAGCATGTAAAAGCAAGGATCACAATCAACAATGTGTTCAAACCACTTATGGCAACAGCCCAGACTCTGTAGCTTTTCAGGGAAATGGCTGCCGTTACTAGTGACCAATGAAAGGTACGAAATGTATCAACGTCAGATGAATGCCAGGCAGAAGAGGCCATGTTGGGACTAAAACTCTTGATCAGAAAAATAGTGTACATGTGAGAGACGACGAGCATGAAACTCAGTAAGTCACCCTACAGAATGCGAGAGGCAAAGCACAAAAAGACCACAGCGAGATAAGCTCCACAGAAGCAGAGGAGTTGTCGGGCAGGCGAAAGGACTTCTGGTGTTCGAAGTACATTTTTCATTCACCAATAATATAAGGGAGGTAAACTTCCCAACAGTCCCACAGCTACCACACTGGATGTGCTCGCTCCATAGTCCTGAATCCATGAACCCAAGAGGGCTGACAGCAGTCAAGCATGGCTTGACATCTGGTCCCAATGACCAAGTAATTCAGATCTGGAAAGACAACAAAGTCCTACCATTGTGAGGATTCACCTCTATCACAAGCATCAAGCGAGAGCTCTGGGGGACAGTCAGCACTGGAACCTGACTGGCAGAAGACGAGGCAGCATGATTCCAAGTTGGATCACACCACCTCCTGCCCACACACCACCAGGCCAGAAGGAAAGAGGAAGTGCAGTAGAAGGCTCGAAATGCAGCAAAGTCTCATGCCCATCTTTTGAACAACCAACAGGAAAGATTTGAGGAACAGGAGAGCAAGGCTACATGAGATGCAGCTCCTGCACAGTGGAGAACTAACCCCTTACTCACAATTTGGAAGCAAATCCCAGTGAAGTGACTGCAGGGCAGTAGGCTCAAACCCAACTCTGGACCAGAAGAAATGGACCCACCATAGCAGGGACACTAAAAGAAGACGAGGGGTGTGAGGATTGGTAGTTAGGGCTTCATTTACAAGGCTGTGGCAGCACTGTTGCGCCGCTGGAGCGTCACTTTTTTGATGCTCCAGGGCCGCGATGTGCCGCAGCATATTTACAAGGCCACGCAAAGCCACTTTACGTGGCCTATCATATCCTTGCAAATATGTGCCCTTTTCACGTGCAACACTGCGTGAAAGGGGCTGTTCCATGGGTGTTGCTGTGGGTGTTCCCACGCAACACCCATGAAATCTGAAGCTTACCCAGATTTACGAGAAATCGTAAACATGGGAATGCGTCAGATTCTAACGCCAGGCACAACGAGGAGAAATACTTTTATTTCTCCTTGTTTTTTCCTCTTTCTATGCGTGCTGCAGAACGAGGAAAACACCACCGCTGATTGTTTTTATGCAGGAAGGTGTCCTGCACAAAAACACTCCCTGCAACGCAGGCACCCTTGCAACTGACGCATGGGTGTATGGCTGGCGCACGCGTGCTGTTTGTGCGCAGGTGAGAAGGACAGGAATGCACCGTATCTTGTAGATACAGCAAATTCCTGCCCTTTTCTTTTGATGTACTGCAGCACAGCAGGAAGGCCTGCTACGCTGCTGTGCGTCAAAAGTTTGTAAATGAGGCCCTTAGATTATATAGCTACTGCTAAAAAGTCATAAATTACTCAATTTGTTATGGTTTGCCTGTTCATGTAAGTGAACTTTCCCCAGGGGCAAGACATACACATTGCTTAATTGGTGCCAGGGGGTGCTGGTGTTGGGCACCGCCACTCATTTTTGGGGACCGGAATTTATTTTTCATCTTCAGAGCAAGAGAAACAGAGGAAGAGAAAGAACGGCAGAAAAGGGAGAAAGAAGCGGGAAGGGAAAAATAGGAAACAGCAACGAAGGAAGGGCCTTATTTATGAGAAAGTGACTCAGCGTGGTGCCGCAAGCCATTTTTGCTGTGGCGCACTGAGTCACTTTCAAAGCATAGGGATGCGTCATATCTGCAACGATATGACGGATCCCTGTGCTCTCCCCTGCGCTGGCGCGTTGCGGGGGAGATTGTTTTTGTGCAGGAAGGGACACCTTCCTGCACAAAAAAATCACAAGAGGTGATTTCCTTTTTCTATGTGTGCTGCAGAATGCAGCATGCATAGAAAGAGGAAAAAACGAGGAGAAATGAAAACATTTCTCCTCGTTCCGCTTCCCTACGCCTCCCCTGGGGAGGCGTAGCATTCTGACGCATTCACAGGTTTACAAAAGGTTGTAAATCTGAGAATACGGCAGAAGCAATGGGTGTTACGTGGGAACATCCACAGCAACACCCATGGCACTCCCCTTTCACGCAAAGTGGTGCATGAAAAGGGGCTGTATTTACAAGGACACGAAAAGCCACGCAGAGTGGCTTTACGTGTCCTTGTAAGTATGGGGCAGCAAAATGCGCTGCTGGTGCGTCACAAAAAGTGACATACCGGCGGCGCAAGGAGCTTGTAAATAAGCCCCGAAGAACGCAGAGTTGAAAAATAGTCTGCAAGAATGAGATAGAGAGACAAGAAGTGTAGGATGAGTGAAGAAAGAAACATGAGGTGGAATCAAGACTATGGCGCAATGGTATTCTCCAACCCTGGCATTTGGCAGCAGTGGCGGGCTCCAAAGAAAAACCTTGGGCCCCTGGACTTATTGTTTTACAAATTAAGCACTGCACTTACACAACCACATTGGAAAATCTTTGTAGTCTGGACAAACAGCTGAAATGGGAGAAAGCCGCAACTTGTAACCTCACTAGATTATTGTGTTTGGTAGAAAACTATAAACCTCTCCAAGTCATGATCTCCATCATCATCTTAATAAAGGTTTTCGTAACATTCGGAGCTCCAGGCTGTAAGTGAACATATCAGTGGTATGAACTTTGATTTTGTGGACCGAAGCTCGCCAGTGTTAATGCGTAAAAAAGTCAGTGCCAGGGCCTTTCTCAGGAAGCCAACGTAGACTGCACAACCCCATTGCCCCTGCCAGCGCTGCCAATGACAGTACCAACACAACTACTAACCATCACACTCCTCCAAGTGTGACAATTCAGACTATTCCAGGTCACCCAAGGCTACAAGAACGCAGTGGATAGCCTGAATTGTCATTTTTAATGTATATTTGATTGTTAAACACAGTTGTTGTGCTCGAAATTAGATAGACAGTGCCACCATGTGACGGACTGTCTTCCTGCTGGTGTTGATAAATAAGTGCCTGTGCTGAGCACCGGAAACCACCAGCTCAAATTAAGCACTTAGCTATATTTGCAGACTGTTGCAAGACATTGCCAGTTTAACAAAGAATGTGATGGGTGTTTATTCAATTCCTAGCAGAGCATCTTGAACTGCTTGAATTCTAAATTAATCATTGTAATGCCCCATAATTGGCCCTACAATGCAAGGATTGTTACGTGTCAAATTGTATTAGCCATCCCGGTGAGGTCAACTTTGTCACAAATAAATTACTAGGGAAAATCAGCGTTCTAGTTCTGTTTAACGACGGGGTGAGTGGTCGCAATTGTAAGTGAATAACATGCATTTATACATGCTGCGTATTCAGCATGTTTCAAGACATGGATGTTTAGGAGGTATGTGAAGTCGTAAACAGTTGCATGCACACGTGTAAAAGTATGTAGTACATAACTTAGACTATTGCCCTGATCCTTTGTGAATCGTCACCACTACTAGCCATGTGCATCATTTGAAGAGAGATGAGTGTGCCAGAGGGTGTGCTGTGCAAAGTGTATTTGATGACTCAAAAAAGTGATCACATTATTTTGAAGTGATCTGTAGATTTATTTAATGAAAGGAGACGAAGTGATTAGGTGCAGTGCAGAGGAGAAATCCTGCGCCTTCTTTACAAAAGGGCAGACAGTAATGGCGAATGCTCCAGAAAGAGGGTGGATCTACTATTACCCTTGCCAGAGGCATATTTGTCAATGCATAGTCATGCAGATGGTGGATACGGAATCCGCGGTGAACCCTCCTGTTCTGAATCCCCTCTGCCAAGATGCGGAGTTGACTCTACAATCAATGTTGGCGGATCCACTGCTCAATAAAAACAGGCATATTTGCTGCGATATCTGCAGAATTGATTTTGTGAAGGAATTTCAGCAGAAGGGAAAATGTATGTGGGCGCTGACAGCGCAGTACCGAAATACATTTTTAGCGCCCAAACAAGCTGCAAGCAAAGATGGGAGTTGACAAATTCTCTGCCTGAGTTGACTCCTTCAATAGACTCTTTCAAAGTTGGATTGTATCACATTGGCTCCTCCACCACCCTGGAACTGAATTTTAAGTGTGGCGCATCCACCACCCTGGTGGTGGACAACATTCACCACATGGGGGAGGGAATGATCAATTTCCATTCTGCTGATCAGGTCAGTAGAGCCCAAGAGTCACATCTTAAGCAGAGTAGACATCACTGAGAGTTATACAAAGTCAAAGTATTTTAAATTTGTGCATAGATTTAATTTAGTTTACTACCTAGGGCAGTCATGGCAGTTGCGGAAAATTCAGGAGAGCGAATATTTTATGCCAGTGCAATTTGATAAACAACTATTTCAGCTGGCACCTGAGTTAGAAGCAAATAACACATGTTTTTTTTATGAGAGGAAGGTAGAGAAAGATGCAGAACCTAATGTTACTATTAAGAATGTATGCTGGCAAAGGTGCCTGTTAAAAAATCTATTAGAAATGTATTTGGTAAATATTATGCATACTTTTAACATTCTTGGGCAATGATTAATGGTTAAAACACATACATATCTTCTGCTCTGCCTACTTTCAGTAACGAAATATGTGTATTTTGTTCTTCAGCAAGTCATGAAGGATCAATGTCCTCAGGTAAAATACTTCTCAGTAAGTTCTGAATGAAAGAATTTTGAGGAGCCTGCATCCCTGTTACTTTAAAATGAACTTTATATATATTTCATCACAAAGTAAAAATATAAGTGTGAAGTATCCTTTATTTACTTTATTTATATATATATTTATTCTCATACCATATAACAGCACATAACCATCCCCCCCTTTAAAGAAGACACAAAGAGACTGATTAACAAAACCATTTATGAGTACTGGAAGTACTACTACATGAATACTCCTCGTACATACTCTTACATGCCTTTGTGAATCGACTCGACAAGTGTAACTCCCTTTTAATAAAAGTGCAAAGATGGTACAGTCCTATTTGTATTAATTTTATAGGAATATTCAAATTTTTGATCTTTAGGGGGCAATTCATGAAGACATGTAAGAGTACATAAAGAAGTACTAGAATAGTCTCTTTTAACATACTCTTACATGCCTTTGTGAATAAGACCCATTGTTTTGGATGTGATTCCCCAAAAATATTTCTCAGACACTTTCATCATTCTTGCAATAGCATAGTAGCACACAATTTTATACCACAAAAAAGAGGGTTGAACATTTATAGGCTGCTGGAGGTTTGGGAAGTACATGTAGGATGCAAATGGAAAGAACATACAGGTCTCATCTTTGACCTGCAGAAATTCTGCATATGTTGTGTTGGGATAGTTGTACAATTTCACTCAATTACATTTTTATTTTTACTTTTTATGGATTTGTTTCATGTAAAGTCATTCCTTCCCTTACCAACGTGTAACAAATGGAGAGTGATCTATGCTCTATCCACAACACTCACTACACCAGGTTTTCACGGTTCATTTAGAAGTGCAGCTAAGTGTTGGAAATGTGTTGTACTTTACAAATATTTGTGACTTTCTACAAAGTTATGACTCTGTGTTCACCTCCTATGCATAAACCAGTACCTTGACACGTCCATGGGAGCACTCACTGCTAACCCTGCTGGTGACACTTACAACTGCAGACAAGTGTCATTTGTGCTGTAGCCCTGTACAGCAATAGTGCAGTAAACATACAGCCATAAGTGTCACCTTATCAACTCATTTTCAGGAAACAATAGAAAGAGCTAAAGAGCTTTGTTTGGTCAAACAACAGCTATAGTCTACCCAGTGACCCACCTTTTATACTGTAAGCTGGCAACTGGCATTGTGGCATAACGACTCAAATGTAATAAGTTATTAGAGTAGTGCATGCACCTATTACAGACTTCTATGTATTAAAAGAATACAATTCTACACACACACACACGCACACGCACGCACACACATTTTTTGTGAGTTTAAATGGCTTTATTTAGAGCAAATTTTAAGATTCCAAAATGCTATCTATCCTCTATTTTGGAGCCGTTTTTACACATTAGACTAATTGGGCTTTTCTTCTACTAAGAAGCATCTGCTACAATGGTGCTGGGACGGAGAAAGGTCCCCAGCATGGCTCTGGACCACATGCACCCCTGCCTCACAAACACAAGCTGTAGCTTTTTGACCCATACCTCAGCATACATAACAGTCCAGCATGTGAGGTAGAGGCATTTTTGTGGCCCAGACTGAGACCCAAAACAATGTTGTTGCCCAGGTGGGTTGTCTCTCCACCTCTCCCACGTTTTCTGAATTTTGACTGCTAGTCCCCTGCAACTGGGTCATTTGCCAGTCCAAATGGGACATGGATGCTAAATGTGTGCACCTTACGTGTGTGTGTAAAGGATTTGGGTGTAAAGCATTGGACACATGTTCCTGTATCCAAAATGAGATCCATTATTTTTCTGCTGAATTCAAGTGGCATCTAAGATGTAGAGCAGGACGCAGAGCCAGGAGGCGATTGTGAATTGCAGGGCTTCCACCCAGAACATTTCATGGATCCTTGGTAGAGGATCATACTGAGGAGTTTTAAAGGAAAGAGACAGTGCTTCTTTCAAGACAGGGAGGGGCATATTTACAAGCTCCTATCGCCACCACTACGTCACTTTCAGTTATGTTGTGGTGGCAATAGGGGCTTCGCCTTATTTACAAGGCAGCGTTAAGCCACTTAACGTGGCTTAACGCTGCCTTGTAAATAAGGCCCCCTTTCACGCTATGCTTAGCGTGAAAGGGGTGGGCAGTGGGTGTTGCAGTGGGCGTTCTACCGCAACACCCATTGATTTTGACGCTGCCCCCTATTTACAAGGGTGGCGTAAATAGGAGGAAGCCAAAATTAAGACCAGGAAAAACCTGGTCTTAAGTTGGCGAAAAGAGGAGAAATGCTTTATTTCTCCTCGTTTTTGCTTTTTCCATGTGTGCTCCCTTGTGCAGCACACATGGAAAAAGCAAAACGCCTTGGATTCTTTATGTGTAAGAAGGTGACCCTTCCTGCACATAAACAATCCTTAAAAAAAAAATGCCATTTTGTAATTTCCATGTGTGCTGTATTAAGCAGAACACATGGAAGTGACAAAAGGGCATTTCAGGATTGTTTATGTGCCGGAAGGGACACCTTCCTACACATAAACAATCCTCTCTTGCACGCAGACACCCTTGCACTATTGTGCAAGGGTGCCTGCGTTGGCGCTACACTGCTAAGTGTAGCGCCAGCACAGGGGGAAACGCAAGGCTGCACCATATCCTTGTAAATATGCTGCAGCCTTGCGTTTCTGAAGTGGTGGAGTGAGGCGTTAAGCCATGACGGCTAACGCCTCACTCCGCCACTTCATTGTAAATATGCCCCAGAGTTTCCTTCTACGCTTTCCTGGCCCATTATTCTTGAGAAGGGCTAAACCTGCAGATTAACAAGTAGCTAAGTGAGGCTGCCCCCTTCCCTTGTTCCCCTTGTGCACTTGTTTTGTGTTGCTCTTGACAGGAGAATCCAATTCCTCTTCCCCACTCAAGCTTTTAAACAAAGACTTTGGCTGGACCATTCTGAGTGGAATTTGCTAAACAGCAGAACTGGCAAGAACTGGACACAGACGTGACAGTTGGAATGCACAAATACCATCTGCAACTTTGATGTAAAGATGGGTAGAAACGTCCTGCCAATGTGCCAAGATTTCTCTTCCTGAAACCAGGGTCATGTCTATAATGGCGACCAAGAAACACTTTGATCTCCAGGGTTTTGATAACAACTGAGAAGTCCCCTTGCCAATTTCAGGAACAGTAACCTTAGGGACATTGGCGCCAGATTTCCAGAGGAGAATACCTGGAAGCTGCCTTTAGGGAGAGAGCTGATCAACTGCTTAGGAGGGTCAGAAGAAGAATAGATGAGAAGGAGCCAAGGCAGAAAGAGCTAAAGATGTCCACTACTACTTTGGGAATTACCTGTACTATTATGTGCGGGTGAGGCCCAGGGATTACTAATTGACCACACAGTGGATTCAAATTGCATATCTGCTGAGGCTGCCTTTGCTCACTTCACATCAGCACTGGAGAAGCCATTTGCAGGATCGCTGCCTCCAGCCCTTTGTGGGTCATGCCAGGCACACCACAGCAAACAGTATGCCCTGCCAGCTGGACACCGGTTCCCTGCATTAAAAAGAACGTAAATCCCAGATAGAAAAGGTACTATGCGTTTGCACCTTTAGAGGATCCTTCCCTTTTATAAACTAATAATAATAATAATAATAATAATAATAATAATAATAATAATAAATCCGTATTTGTAAAGCGCAAACTACTCACCCTTACGGGTCTCAAGGCGCTGGGGGCCGTCGTGGAAATTAAGTGAGCTATTGCCCAGAGTCACATGGTGCTGAGCTGAGCTGCCGCCGGAGCCGGGGATCGAACCGTGAGCTCCGAAGTCAGCTGCCCTGGCCGCTGCACCACACCTCTCCACTAAAGTACTGACTGGATAGTAATTTAATAATTCTTATCTCATCTCTGATTAGTTCAGAGCCTATAACTCCACTTCACCTCCCAAAGTAAGTCTTGGACTGCTCGACCTCGCTACTCTGAGTATTAAATGCTAAAGGGGTGTACTTGGTGCTCAGGTTTGGGTTCAACAGCAAGTTTAAGCCACAGAACACCAGTGATAAAAGGCTCTGGTTGCCACTGTTTGAGCCCTGTAATCACTGTCTGCCCTGGATCCCTAAAAAAGTTCTCCCAAATGGTATTAAAGGAAATGGGCTTTAGTGCAGGAAGTAAGTGGACACTTTGCATACTCTGACTTTGTCAAACGTAAATATATTAAGTTTATATGTGTCCAAAACACAATAAATGTCGAATCAATCATCTTTGATTTGTTTCAATTGAAATCCACATCACGTCACTCAATAGTTTTCTGAAATCACACATTGATAGTTATGGGAAATAAATGATGTGTGCGTGACACAAACATGAAATTGTCAAAACAGGGAGTGGTAGCGCAATGCTCAAGACGAACAGACATTTGTATAAGTGGCAGGAAAACAGTAAATACAATAGACCAGATTTGTTAAAGGATTGCGTTGGCCTTGTGTCATGCACGGTAACGCAAGGGCAACGCAGTCCTTATGTCAGATTTACCAAGCCAAGTTGTTAGACTTGAAATGTTATTTTCGTAATGCTCATGCTTCATTCTGTATTAAGTTAGCATTCATGGCGCCATTTTAGTTGTTGCCATCTTGTTCTTTGATTGAAACTAAGCTTCTGTCTCATGCTGCTTGCCTCAGCAGAAAAGCTGCCCTCTGCACCTCCAGCTTGTACTTCTCAAGGCCGTGTTTCGCTGCTCTAGTGAATGTATTCTCTATTGTAGCATACCTTCGTTGTTAGATAGACCCTTTCCCACAATTTCTTATGGTAGGCACCGGCCGAGCGGCCTTGGAGCCAAGATAACATGTACCCAGCACCAGGACCGTGGCTCATCCCTGTTTGCTACCTTTGTTCACTGTTGCCTGGACTGGAATTTTCAAGCCTGGGCGTGTTCTTGGGGAATTGGGAATGTATAATATCTAACTTCATGTTGGGGGGAGTCAGTCCCTCGGCAGTCATCTCAGGAGACTTGTCAGACTGGGCTCCGCTGCAGCGCAATACTAATAAATAACTTGGTTTGTATTCTCTACTGTCTGATCGACTCTTCATTGTTTGGAAGGCAGAGAGGTGGTCGTGAGTGACCCGGGTGGCCCTAATCGGGTCACTTCCTTCATTTGGCGCCTGAACAGGGACTCCACCAGGTGACCCATCTTCGCCCGCAGACGGGTGAGGAGGACGGGGCCACGTCAGGTCGGATGGGCGTATCGGGGATCCCCACATGACAGAGCTTAGTTCTCGCAGCTGCTCCGCCTGTCTGATCGGGCGGTGCCTCGCCCAGTGGTCATCCCGGCTGGGGTCCTGAAAAGGCGAAACCCTTGGATTTGACCGTTTGGTCCGAAGAGTCGGCAGTGGAGAATAACTTTGTTCGACCTGTGTGCACCAGGTGAGTTTGTCTTGATTCTTGGTAAATATGGCGCCATCTTGAATAATCTTGGGTATGGTCTGGAGACCATTTCTTGGCTTGCTTGAACTTGGTAGGTCTGCGGACCGTTTAGAGATACAGGGTGTCTGCGGACACTCTGCCAGGCAACTTAGTGAATTTGGCTTACTCTTGAAAATGCCTGGGGCTTGAGCCTGTCTCTCTGGTGCAGTCTGAGGACTGACTTGTGGTTTTCTTTGTTTGACACGGTCTGAGGACCGTCTTTGGAACAAGCGCTTGAATTTGTTTGGGTTCTTTGTGAACATGTTGCTCTGCAGATGCCCATTGGAAGAAGATCAGCCGGCGCCTCCAGAAGGTACTCTTAATATTGATGCACGCGAAGAATGATTTTGGCCCTATTATGTTTAGTACACTTTGGCACAAATATATGAGTGACAATGCAGAGTTGAAATTGCAGTTGATGGGCCCTTTTGAACAGAAAAAAAATAGTAATAATATATATGTTTGTTTTTACATAGGACGGATGGTTTGAGAAAGGATGAAGGAAGTCTATGTTTTATTACCTTTGAACATGGCGGAAGGAGGCTAATAGAGGCGATGAAGGATGGGAAGGAATGTACAAAAAAGGGATGAATGCAAAATCAGAAAGTTATAGTGCATGATGAAAAAAAAAAGGGGGCGGGTTGATGGCGCCCAGATTTCATCTATAGCTTTAGGCATTGTTCAATGACAAAAGCTGCTTTGAGTCTCAGATATAAATTGCATTCTAAAAGTGACACGCAGAAATTCGGTGCATGACAAGAAAAAAAACCCAAAGAGAACGAATGAGGCCTGCTTTCAGTCTAATGAATGATGTAAAATGATGCTCAATTAATTAATTCATGATTGATTTGAGTGTGTTTAATTTAGGTTTGACCTCACTATAAAATGTACATTTAATTTAGGAAATGTGTTTTGAACATTCAAGGTAGTATGTGTTTGTGCTGAATGAGAATGCATTTTAAAGTGTAGGAGAAAAGCTGAAATACACAACTCGTGATTTAGTCTGCTTTGGAAGGCTCACTGCTTGGCTTTGAGATAAGAATGGAATTTCTCTCCGTTTCTGTCTCTTCATGAAAAGGACGCATGCAGAAATACACAGTTTTTTTTCCCCTTGAGTTCTGCAGCAGGAAGGAGGGGCCCATTGGGCAGCGTCTGTGGGAAGACACAGGGAGGCAGACAGAGATGAACAGCGAAGAAGGGAAAAAAAAAAGGAGGAAATGAGCTGAGGGAACGAGGGCAGATTTAGATGAAAAAAAAACGATGTTTTATGCTTTGACTAGCTAGCTTTGTGAGGTTTTAATTTGTCCTATGCATTTATTTCTCTTCATGGGAGATTTTGCAATTATTAATAATTGATCTAGCTATGTGCTAAAATAACTCTTGCACTATATTTTCTGCACTCTTTTTAAGAGTCCTGACTGATTTTTTATGCCTCACTTTCCATTGAAATAGGGTTTCCTTCCTTCATGGAGTGTTTTGTATACAATATATAATATGTTCTGTATTACTTCTATTCCGTCCTATATTCAATTCTGTAACATGATTGATACTTGACTAATGAATAAAGAGTCAGAGAGCATTAAATTCTTTTTCGCTAACTCTTATACTTGCGACACAGCCAGCAGCGATGATTATGTCTGTTATTTCTGTTGCTACTCCCACTGTGGTTTTTCATCCCCGGCATTAGTGAGTACTGGGACACGGGTATGTGGATTTGAGGATAGAGACTGGATGAAAATGGAGGAACGTGGGGGTCCGTATGTGTGATCTTAAGTGGGAAAAGGAGAGAAGAGGGTACTAGCCAATTAAGCTGCTCAGTGGATTCGTGTGGTAGGTGTGTGGAATGTGATAAAAATTATGAGCCTTTTGTGCAACAGCTTGTCCTTAGGAATATGACGGTTATATTACTTGGTTCTAGGAACAGTGTTTTCAAAGATGCTGCTCCGCAGATTTTGTGTGATATTAACAGGGATACTTATTTTGCTGACCCGCATTGTCATGCATTTGGGTTCTCTTATTCCGCCAGAGAAAACGGACGGGGGTAAGTTAACGGCTTGTCGCCAGAGGACTGATGAGAGTGTGTCTGATGTGGTTTTTACTTAACTTGAAGGTGTTCCCAGATTATAGTGGGCAGGAGTTGCCTCCTGAAAGGGGATTTGATTGTTTGTTCACAGATTCGTTTCTAATGTGTTTTCTGAAACAGCAACTTGGTTGTAGACATTTGAGAGTATTCGGTCTGCATTGCCTCTTTCTGTTACATATTTAGCATAGCACAATATTATGAGTGTTTCGGTGGTTTTTTCAGATGTATTAGCTGTGACACACATTTTGCGCCCTCTTGCTTTGACTATTGGTCCTTTTACTGTGGATTCTCCATTTGTGTTAATGTCTTATGGTGGTGAGAATGTGATGGTTTGGCATCCTACTATTACTGCTCTCCGGCAGGTGAATGTATGATGTTGGGTGTTAATGTAAGTAGTGAATAGTGTTTGTCTCCCCTCCTGAGTTTTGCAGATGCGCCATTCACTCTGTGGGCACCAGCGATGCAGAGGTGGGATTGCTACAGATATCGCCGGTTTTGATCTAAGCAATAGGCAATGCTACCTTGCCTCGTATCCCTTACTGTCGGATACAATGGGCGGGGCAGCGAGCCTTGTTGTGCATGATGCAGGATTTGGTTGAGAAAGGCGTGGTTGAGGAGACGACTGTTGAATTGTAATAGCCCCATTATTTCGATTGTGTTTACAATTTTGTGACTGAGTTGTGTGAAGTTAACGAAAATGTGGTTCTCCAACTTCCTGCTGCTCTAGCCATTGCTATGCTTCTGCTAATGGTTCCTCCTGCTGCTCAATATTTTTCTGTCACTGATCTAAAATACATTCTTTGGCAGTACTATTTATTCCAATAATAGGTCTTTGTCCGGATTCACATTGGATGGTAGGAGTCATAGGTTCTGCTGCGCTTCTTAGGACTATGCAGAACGACAGAGCATCTATGGTTATAAAATAAAAATTTTGAAAGATTAGTTACTTGCTCATCATTTCAGACAGAGGGCAAAGCTGTAGGGACAGCACAGTTAAATAGTTATTGCATTTAGCTTCGAATGGCCATGAAGAATGCTTTTCAAAAGGTAAGCGTTGTCGACAGGAGGTCACCTACTTAGGTCACCTACTGTCGAAGGGGGGTAGGAGATTTGCTCCTTGGCGAACTAACACATTAAAGAAGTGCATGAGGTGCATGAGCCTTTATCCTGAATGCCTGAAGCAGTTTTTTGGGCAACTAACAAACTGCGCTTTCTTCGGCTCCTGTGCTTGGTACACAAATTGTTGCGTGCCGTTTTGTGTTGTAAGTACATGAGACGACTTGCTGTGTGCTTTCTGTCTTTGACGCTGTCGCAAGAGCCCTCCCGAGCTGTTTAGGGGCAGTAATGACAGGTGGCCGCCTCCATAATACAATCGATTGGACTCGTTTTAGTCACTGATCTCACAGTTATGGTACACCATGCTGTGAACACGCCCTTGAATAAAAAGAGATACAGTACCTTACCAGTGCACGTCTAACTGGCTATAAATTAGCATTGTTTGCAAAAAAAAATAATATATAAAGATTAAAGGATGTGCCACCTTGAAGTCAGCCATGTTACTGCCCCTCCCTTCTGCCAAATGATGGAATTGAAAAGGAAAAGGAGATGAAAGGACGGGTAGACCAGACTGATGTTCCCTTATCTGACCCTCAAGGGGAACTATATGTCGATGGCTCTTGTTTAAATTCCCAGGTGGCACCACCACTATTGCTTATGTTACAGCAACACTACATACAGTCGCAGAGATATCACAAGTCCCTTACCAGTTAGCCCGAGTAACAGAGCTAGCCGCCTTTATTAGAGCTTGTGAATTGTAAGTAAGTGTAGTGCCCACCGGAAAGTAACTGATGATGTGGGAAGGGATAATGTGTTTGCAGATCAGACAGCTAAGGAAAATGATCACAATGAAATGGAAAGAATGTTTGTAGCAGGCCCTGCTGGGTGGGTACCGGAAGTCACAATGTTTAAGTTGAAAGTACGGCACAATTGAAGGGACGAGGGATGGTGAATTAATAGGCCAGGGAAGAAAAAAGAATGTTGCCGGATGAATATGTATTTCCCGTGGTTACGATGACACATTGCCCAGCCCGTGTACTGTATGGTGTGCATGATGCACAATCCTGGAAAGGATACCCGTATGCCCCCAGTAATTTCGCACCACACACTTTTCCTTTTGAGGTTCTTCAGATGAATAATATAGGAATAGACAGATGTAATAATTTGAAGGATGTCCTAATTGTTCTTTAAGAGTTTAGTAAATGGATTGAGGCTTACTCCACTACTCATTGTTGAAAGAAAAAATATATATATAAAGTTTTATCTTTGCCAGTTAACTGAAAGTTTACATTCTAGCCACTAATAGGTCCGGGATGCCCTGCAGTCACATCAGAGGGGCCCGGACGCGATGCCCAGCCTGGCTGCTTGTTATGGGCAATTCGAAGTGAATAAGACTGAGACGGAGCTGCAGAGCAATGAAGTGCTGAATGAGGCAGTACCACTGAAAAACAAAAGAGAGAGGAGCTATCCAGGAGCTCCAGCCTGTTGGTCCACCTGTGCTTGAGTCCCAGCCCATTGAGCCCCAGCCTGTGGGCTCGCCTGTGTTTGAGCCTCTGCCCCTTGGTCCCCTTGAGTCTGACGCCCTTTTTCCCTGACCCCTCTGTGCCTGGAGTGACAAGGTACAATTTACGCCCCCGACGGAGGAACAGTGCACCAAAAGGGAAAGTCAGGTTAGTAGGGATGGACTGCATTGATGACGAATAGGGCGAACGTACCCTGTCCGTGGTACCAATGATAGCTTAGGGAAAGGGAGATTGGTGCATTGTTCGGACAGTGAATGATCAGGGCAAATGGACTGTGATTCTAAAGAAAGAAAATACCTTGCCCTGCAACGTGGGATCTGAGCTAGACGAATAGCTCCACCGTCTGTGCTCAACAGCACCTACGCCTGATGAACAATGGGGGTCCACCAGCGGGACCCAGATGGATGCTGGGAACTTTGTCCCATTTCCTTGCTTTATCCCCATTGGCTCCATTGCATGTCCTTCCCTCTGATTCAAGGAAACATTTTTTACCCATTTGGTCGCCCCATTAGGGAGGAAGAACAGCTCTTTGCAGCCCGCGTCCCGGGAAAAATGGGCCTGTTTGGTCAGGGTGGTCTGTTAAGATATCCTGTGCATTCTTTGATTGGTACGACGCCTATTCCCTCTGAACACATGTTTGATACTTTTGGCTCCTTACAGAGGGGAGCACAGGAAGACATACACTGATAATTCAATTGCTTCGATTGGTGCACATTCAATTCCTTTTCTTCTGTTCCAGATATGACATTTATTTATTGATTTTTCGCACTGCAAATGAATATGTACATTAAGAAGATGTCTGTAACGGTGGTTGAAATGACAGTTAGTTTTGTATCCAGGGGCGGGGGAGATTAAGGTGGGTGAGAGCACTTGTGACTTTGCTTACAGACTGAACATGACAACAAGCCCGTCTTAGATCCTGCATCATAATGTTTACTTCGCTTGTGGGTCACAAGTTCATGTTTGGCTTCCGTGGGGATGGTTTACAAATGTTGCCTCTCTTTTCTCCTTCTTATCACTGTATTTGTTGCCCCATCTACGTATCGTATATTTCATCAGCTACAATGTAAAAGTATGTTCCTGCCCTGAGCCAAAAGGGTTGCTGACACGAAAAATATGCCCCTGTATGCACTGTCTCCCAGCCTGTTGTGCCTGCTGTGTATCAATGCTGACACCACGCCCCAAGTCCCCGGGGCATGATTCCAATAACAGGGCCATGATGATGCAGGACATTCAGGATTTAATGGGCATAGACGAAGGCATTTTTGAATACTGATAATGCGTGTTTAGCCTCATAGAGTATTTAGTTCTGACTGATAGTCCATAAGTTAGCAACAGTAGCCTGTGATTGAACAGTTTTTCTATCTTTAGAAATATAAAGACCCTTACCTGATGGCACCAATAAAATTTAGCATGAATGCTAAAAGGAGGGTCTGTTAGACTTGAAATGCTATTTTTAGTAATGCTCAGGCTTGAAATGCTATTTTTGTAATGCTCATGCTTCATTCTGTATTAAGTTAGCATTCATGGCGCCATTTTAGTTGTCGCCATCTTGTTCTGTGATTGAAACCAAGCTTCTGTCTCATGCTGCTTGCCTCAGCAGAAAAGCTGCCCTCTGCACCTCCAGCTTGTACTTCTCAAGGCCGTGTTTCGCTGCACAAATGAATGTATTCTCTATTGTAGCATACCTTCGTTGTTAGATAGACCCGTTCCCACAATTTCTTCTGGTAGGCACCGGCCGAGCGGCCTTGGAGCCAAGATAACATGTACCCAGCACCAGGACCGTGGCTCATCCCTGTTTGCTACCTTTGTTCACTGTTGCCTGGACTGGAATTTTCCAGCCTGGGCGTGTTCTTGGGGAATTGGGAATGTATAATATCTAACTTCATGTTGGGGGGAGTCAGTCCCTCGGCAGTCATCTCAGGAGACTGGTCAGACTGGGCTCCGCTGCAGTGCAATACTAATAAATAACTTGGTTTGTATTCTCTACTGTCTGATCAACTCTTCATTGTTTGGAAGGCAGATAGGTGGTCGTGAGTGACCCGGGTGGCCCTAATCGGGTCACTTCCTTCAAAGCAATGGGTGGCACTGCGTCGCTTGGTAAATATGAAGTAACTCAAAGCAGTGCAAGTCGCACCGGGAAGGGGTTACATGGGTGGAGAGTGAGTGTTCATACGCCTCCACCATGTATTCTGACACATTCCCAGATTTACCAAGATAAGTAAACCTGGGAAACGCGTCAAAATTGCATGCCTTTCCGATAGAGGTGCACTTAGGAGAAATATCTTTATTTCTCCTAATTTTTTCCTCTTTCTGCAGCACACTTAGAAAGAGGAAAACACCTCTAAGGATTGTGTTTTTGTGTTTGTGCAGGACAGTGTCCCTTCCAACACAAAAGCAATCCTGCCTGCAACGCAGGCACCCTTGCCTCATGGTGCATGGGTGTCTGCATTGGCGCTATGCAGCACAAAGTTCGCCAGTGCAGATAGAGAGCGGTAATGCTCCATATGTTAGTAAATATGGCACATTCCTGCTCTCTATATTTAGTGTAAAGAGGGAGGCCCCCTGCAAAGAGATAATGTTCCTTAAAGCAGGGCTAAAGTAAATCAATGTAAATACTTAAGGCAACATATATGTAACAAACATATTACAATCAATTTTATGCAGTCGATAAATAAGCAAAAAAACAAACCAACATGACTATTTTTCTAGAAAAGTACAAAAATTATTTTATTAAAGATGTTTTGGTAAAGAAAAAAGGTTATAAAATCGAATGATGAGATCACACTGATCCATTCATATCTACATTCATACCATCTCATGCATTCAAAATCAAGTTTAAAAAGACATTATCCTTAATTATTAAATTACAATTCTACATTTCATGAACAGAAATGTGTGGCACAATATATGACAGTGGTCTTCTCTACGCGCGTTTCGGCACAACACCGTGCCTTCGTCAGGAAAAAGGGCCACATAGCTTCAACAATGATATCTAATGTCTATCTACTGTATCTGTGCTGGATCTATTATTGTTCCAGCGTCATGATTCATATTAGGTATCTCTATTGTTGTTCCAGCATCATATTCCGTGATGGGTATATCTAAGAACACCAATAGGATGTCACTGATGTAGTCTTGATTTCTATCACGTAAATGTCAATAATGAATATTGATAATGTATTCCTTGATTAAAGCTTCCATAGCTATGAGCTCATGATGATGAACTCAATGCAGATCAACGATATTATTATCTGCTTAGTGCTGATAACCGGAGATGGGAGTCAGTCGCACGCCGCTCTTGCGTGTGAAATTCCTGCTCTCTCCATTTGAGGCAGCCCTGCGTCAAATATTGATAAATCTGGGCCCATGTTTCAGTAACATTCAGGGGCATATTTATGTAGGAGTTGCGTTTCCCTTGCACAACACAATGGGGCGCAAGAGCGACACAACTCTGAAGTTTGATTGATCTAGCCACACAAGGCCACCTTGCGTGGCCTTGCATGGCTTGATAAATCCAGAGTAACGCAATGCAGCGCAAATCTCTGCGTTGTGTTACTTTGCCCCAGGGAGGCATTCTATGGGTGGAGCGTGGGTGTTCCCATGCATCCACCTATGGATTTTGATGCAGTCCCAGATTTATCATCAGTGGTAGACCTGGGAATACCTCAAATGCCACGCCTCCACAGGGGAGGCGTAACATGGAGAAATATCTTTTTTTCTCCTTGTTACTGCCTCATTCTACGTGTCCTGCATTCTGCAGCACACATAGAAAGAGGAAAATTCCTCAGTGGATTGTTTTTGTGCAGGAAGGAGCCCCTTACTGCCAACAAACAATCCTGCTTACAACACAGGCACCCTTGCACCATGATGACAGCACATTGTGCACCAGCGCTGGGAAATGACAGGAATGCGCCGTATATTGTTAAGTACGGGACATTCCTGCCCTTTCCCTATCACGCAGCGCGGTACAGCAAGGTGACTCGCTGCGCTGAGTGATAATTTCCCAAATATGCCCCTCATTGTCAGTGGCGGCCCCGCAAAACTCAAGTGGGAGAGTTAATAAAAAATAAAAAAACTTGCCTGTCCTGCCGCTGACACTGCTGGCCGCCAGCCGCCTCGCTGCTCCTCTTCTCTCCTGCTCCTAATGGTGGCCCAGCAGTCCCTGGGACACCAAGCACAGGCTCCCCACCCAATCCCAGCACTGATCTCAATACCATGAGAGCAGCACCAGCATTGGTCTGCGCGTCCTGGCTTGCCGCTCAGACAGTGCCTGGGAGTCTGTGCTTTCTCCAACCTGGCTGAGCAACACAGCTATGTTGGAGAAACCTAAGTGCGCATGTTTGTTTGGCCGGCATAAGATGGCTGGCCAAACCAACATGCGCACTTTACAGTGTACCTACCACTCCTCCTCCCTGCCATGGTCCAGCCCCTCCCCACCCAAGACATCCTGGCTCAGTCAGTCAGCAGGGAAAAAAAAGATAATATTGTTTTATTATCATTTTATTTTTCACTGACTGACTCAGTGGGGCAATGCTCATCCGCCATTACGGATGAGCTGCCCCTGCTCGTTGTTTAGACATTATACCAGTCTATGGGTTGCAAACTCATCAGCCTCTTGTTTAATGTCTGACATCAGACCGCCTTTACTTACCTTGACGAGCACTCCTGTTCACTACACCGTCATTCACTAATTTTATCAGGCTGTGTCCTTTTAGGCTCCCATCATCCTTGACACTGTCAATCAAGACATCCTCCAAAAGACTGTAAATGAAAACATGGGCCTGGAACAAAAGATCTAAATATGTTTTCCCTCATACATCTCCAATAGAACACAACATGTAAAAATAAAGAATTGCTCATCAATCAGGACTTCGTTGGATCGAAGAGACCAATAGAGCCTTTTCCTGCCCCACTCTTGTTCGCTGCCTATGTTAAGTTTCATGAAAGAGCTGTTCATCTATTTCATACAGTTGACTGGCAACACACAAGTATATTATTCAAAATATCACACGTTAGGAAACCGTATGTCCTGACAGAATGCCTTTTCAAAATCAAACTCTGAATGATAAGCAAACATTTGAGATGAAATCACAGCAAGACAGAATTCTCTTTCCTCTCACCGAAAAATAAATGCCCTTCAAGGGTTTATTTCTATTCTCCAAATAATGTATTTTATCACTGTGGCACAATTTTTCAGATGACCTTTTGTCCTGTGATAATAATATATTCTACTGGGCATGTAGATCTGTATGATATTTGGGAGACTGCAATTCCTATATAAAAACTGTTTCTAATTCCCTTATTACAGTCGAGTTATGACTGTAACAAGCTATTACAGTTGTGTTGTTATGTCATAATACCTCCTACCAGAGCCATCAGCCAATATGAAAAGCCGACCATAGAGTATAAATACAGATACAGGAAAACAAGAACTGCCTTGTTCTTTCTTCTGATCTGTTTTTTCTAAAGTGAACGGTGATCAGCAGAAAGGAGATATATGGTAGGCTGCTTATTTTTTCGTACTCTCTCGCTTCTTTCAGGAAAGACAAAATCTCTGCATTCTGAACGACAACATTTTAAATCTAATTTACATGAAAGTGCTGTTAAAATATTTTTGGTAACATACGACCAACTATCACAGATTCTGCTTTTTTTCTTCTTTACGTCTACCATACTATCTCTGAAAGAGCAAGGCTCCAAGGATTTAAGTGGCTTGTGGAAAGGGTGATAGTATGACCATGTATTATAAGGAATTAAAATACCATCTGCAATATGTTCGATTGACAATGTAACCAGTGGTTAATTTGAGCCGGCGATAACGGTTGGCAGCACTGGCACTTAATGAGGACAGGCCTATTTGTACCTTCGGGCCCTGACGAGGCCCAGGCATGGAACTGTCACGAAATACATAATCCCTGCACATTGCATATTCACACTGTTTCATTTATTTTGAATATCCAAGTGTTTCAGAAAAAAATCTGTGCAAATGTTGTGTAGCCCAAGAGCGGGCACAGAACCTGTGTGCGGTTTATGGCGACAAGCGCGACTGCTGTTGCCTTCACCCGCATCACTGCCCTTACTGCCCCTTTGCCCAAGTCAGTTCTCGGCAGGACAGTCACTGACTGCGCCACTTCTACGTGGCTTTTTTGCAGGGGAATGCCCACCCTGCATACATTATACCTGAAGCAGGTATAATTTAGTGCAGGGCTTTACAAAGTGACGCATCTGGTTAGATGCGTCACTTTGTAAATATGCTGCAACGTGGCGCATTTTTACGTCATCGCAGCGTCACAAAAAGTGATGCAACGGCGGCACAGAGGGCTCATAAATAAGCCCCTCAGTATGTACAACTGACGCATAAGTTGGTTGTGAGGAGGAATGGGGGGAGGGGCCTTTATTGCTTCTCTTGGCGTGTGATTTGGTGTAGGTTTGGCAGGGGCGCCTCATATGTACTGAATTAAATCAAGGGAGGGACGTAGGGGTAAGGCAGTGTTCTTCCAGCAGCTGTATCAGCCCTGGATGCATTTCAAACCTTTAGTTTTATGGTGATGTATATCGGATAAGATGGTGAACATAGTGATAGTTTGCACCAGAGGAAATACTTTAGTGTATGTTTGAATATATTGCATGTCTTTTTCTGGAGGGTCCTCTGAGAGAGTCTAGGCCATGATTTACCCGACTTGGGAACTGTGGCTCAGATTTATCAAGGGCTTGCATTACCTTTGCATCACAGAAGGCGACACAAGCCCCTATGTCAGATTTACAAAGCCATGTTTGGTCACATTGCGTGGCTATGCATGTCTTAGTAAATCTGGAGTAATGCAAGGCAGCGAAAGTCGCTGCCTTGAGTTACTCTGCCCTGGCAGGGCGCGCCATGGGTGGAGCATGGATGTTTCCACGCATCCACCCATTTCTTTGGGTGCATTCCCAGATTAACTAGGACAAGTAAACCTGGGAATATGTCAAAATAGCATTCCTCCCAGACCCAGGAATAATGAGGAGAAATATATTTATTTCTCCTCATTATTTCCTCTTTGCACATGTCCTGCATTCTGGTGATACTTCCTGCACAAAATCAATCCTGCCTGTAACTCAGGCACCCTTGCATCATGGTGTATGAGTGCCTGCATTGGCGCTAGTCAGTACTCAATGCGCCAGCCTAGGAAGAGCGCAGGAAGGCGTCATATCTTAGTAGATATGTCTCATTCCTGCTCTCTCCCTGTCCAGTGAGTCAAAATAGACAGGTTTTCATTTTGTTCAAAATATATTTTACCAGCTTTAGTATTGTACAAAAATATGATAAAAATTATAGAACACTCATTTTATCTTCAGCCAAAGCTATGGTCTGAGACCCATCTTGTTCTCCCTCTATCAAACAACACAGGCTGTTGAAACTGATGGTGTCGTCATACCAGGGAGCAGAATGTGCCTTAAAATAATCAATTTCAAGGGATATCCTCAGAGCACTGGACCAGAGAGACATTCACACCCTGCTTTTCTTTTCAGCAACTCGTATGAGTATACATTCCGCTCTTTTCCTACCCTGCAGCATTGCTCAGTGTTGTGTGTGCATGAGCGACAACGAAGGATTAGGACCCTTGCACCTCCAGCTGTGCAGCTGAGACTATGTCCTATGCACTGTATCAAGGGCCAGTTGTGAGGCCTGTGCCACTGTGATCCATGGAACCAAGATGGTGGAAATGGGACATGCCAGTGGTTGACAGCCTCCCCCCAAAAATCTTTGGGGACCGGTACTTTTTTTTTTTTTAACAAATCAATCACTGATTGTAAGGCACATTGGCATTCCATGACCTTATAAAGGAGCTAAGCCTTTAGTCTGGTTCCACTGTATGGTCATGGAAATCCTCTATGACTCACAATATCCTTATAATGTACTGCAGATGGCATTTTATCCAATATATAACAATTCCAGATTTGTGAAGCGCGGCTTATCAGCCCTAAGGGTATCCTGGCACTGGGGGCCATCAGGGAGATTATGGGGCATATTTACAAACCCCTATCGCCACAGGAACGTCAGGGTAAACCTGGTCTTAAACAGGCGCAATGAGGAGAAATGTTTAATTTCTCCTCATTTTTGCTATTTCTATGTGTGCTGCGTTGTGCAGCACACATGGAAACAGAAAAAGGCCATTGATTGTTTATCTGCAGGAAGGTCCCCCTTCCTGCACATAAACAATTTTAAAAAATGACGTTTTGTTACAAAACGCCATTTAAAGATTGTTCATGTGCAGGAAGGGACACAATCTTTCCCTACAACGCAGGCACCCTTGCACTATGGTGCAAGGGTGTCTGCGTTGGCGCTAGGCAGCTAAAATTAGCTCCAGCTCAGGGCTGCACCGTATCCTTCTAAATACAGTGCAGCCCTGCGTTTTGGAAGTGGCAGTGCGTGGCGTTAAGCCAAGGAAGCTAAAGCCACGCTCCGCCACTTCCTAGTAAATATGCCCCTAAATGAGCTATTGCCCAGAGTCAGCTGAGCTGAACTGCTGCCAGGGATCGAACCATGAGCCCCGCGCTCCGGAGTCAGCCACTCTGGCTGCTGCGCCACACCTCTCCCTTTTATATGATGGACACTGGGAACAGTCCATCCCGAACTGCCAAGCCAGATCTTCCCTGGACCAGATTCAAGCTAGACTGGCTGATGAGGGGTGTTTCCCCGAAACCGGTACCAGGATGTTTGTTTCCGGTCCAGTGAAGACCTGGCTTGGCAGCTCGGGTGGACTGTTCCCATGAGGAACAGTGTCAAGACTGATTTGCATATGGCTGGGTCAGAACTGGGGTGGTGAAGTGAGCTAAAGAATGATGACTGATTTAACCCAGAACTAATAGTGACTGGGGGTGAGTGTCTCAAACGTTTCAGCGCTCCGTCCATCATCTCCTTGTGTTTGCTTTGTTTGCCCTAAATTGGCAGGGTATACCCAGAGGTGGGTCCCTTGCTCACTTTGCCACTGGATTCAAGCTGTCCTGGCTGATGAGGGGTGCTACCCCAAAGCTGGTCCCAGGGTGCTTGTTTCCGGTCCAGTGAAGACCTGCCTTGGCAGCTTGGGCTGGACTGTTCTTATGAGGAACAGGGTCAAGACTGATTTGCATTTGGCTGGGTCTGAACTGGGGTGGGGAAGTGAGCTCAAGAATGATGATTAATTTAACTCAAAGCTAATAGTCACTGAGTGTATGAAAAGTTTCAGCGCTCCATCCATCATCTCCTTGTGTTTGCCTACAATACTTAACTCCACATATATCTACCTCAATGGTATACATATATCTTAAAAGTACATGGTTGTGGAATTAAGAATAGTAAATCTATACTTACTTATATGTTGTAACCGTTATGATATTTTTGTAGTCAATGTTTACACCACAATATGTTTTTCCCTCAGCATTTTGACATACAACTGGTTGAGCTTTTGGAAGTGTAGCATGGGCCATAGTGACCAGTTTGCATAGAAATAACGCAACGCAGTACAGCAAGTAAAGCTGCTGTGCAGCATTGTGGGAAAGGGAGAGAGAAGAGCAGCACCATATCTGCAAAGATGTGGCACCTGTTTTGTTCGCTCCCTCCACCTGCACACTTTTGTCTGTCATGCGCCAATGCAGATGCCTTTTCGACATAGTGCAAGGGTGTCTGTGTTGTGGGAAGCATAGATTTTGTGCTGAAAGGGGTCTCTTCCCATAAAAAAGCTTGTTTGAAGTCTTCCTGTACAAAAGCTATGTGTGTGCTGTACAATGCAACACCCATGCAAAGTGGGAAAAACCAGGAGAAATTAAAAAACATCTCTTTGTTACGCCTGCCTCAAGGAGGTGCAGAAATTTGGAGCAAACCTGTCTATAATTCTTTGTATATGGGGATTTGCCTCAAAACCCATGGGTGGTTGCATGAGAACGCCCACACACCACCCATGGATTGTCCCCTTAATGCAAAGTAACGCAAGGCAGTGCATTTTGTATTACTTTGGGTTACAATCCAATGCAAATTGCGATTAGCATTGGAATGTAAGTTCCACCACACCACTTTGCGTCTGGTTTGCGTAAAAAAAGTAACGCACCCGACGTAAAGTATTTGTAAATCTGTGCCTAAATTTATGATGTCCTGTGTCTGTGTGTCACCTACCATTTCAGCTTATCTGTCCGGGTTACTTCCATAGCTTCCTGGTTCCTGTGTACTCTGTGCCCTCGCGCTCATCTCCTTCCTACCCTGGGTCAGGATTTTGCATTGAAACTCGAGGCCTCATTTATGAAAAGTGTTGCATCGCTGCGGTAAAATAGCGATGCAACACTTTTCAGTGCACCCTCCTGGCGGCACCATGGATGCGCCATATTTACTGTACGGCGCTCCATGTCGCAAGGATTGACAGATACGTCAGGAATCCTGATGTATCTGTTGGTGCAAAAATGGCGCATTGCTGGGGTGTGTCTGGAAACAGACGCAACTCCAGCAATGTGTCATTTCACATGTGGCAAGCCCCATGTCAAAAGGCCTGCTTCACCACATGTGCCTGCTTCAAGCAGGAGTAAGGATTTGATGCAGTGAGGCCGTAGAAGTGTCGCAGTGACATCTCATAGATGTCACTGCAACACTTTCTGCACCAGAACGCCCACCCTGCATACATTATACCTGACGCAGGTATAATGTAGCGTAGGGGTTTACAAATTGACGCATCTGCCTAGATGTGTCACTTTGTAAACATGGCGCAGTGTGGCGCATTAGTTATACTGCCGCAGCATCACAGACATTGATGCAACGGCACCGTAAGAACCTCATAAACAAGGCCCAATGTTTCTTGAAATCACTGGGGCCGCAAAATTGAATGAGGGCATGCAATTAGGAAAGTGTAATTATATCTAAGTACAGTCTCACCAGGGCTCTTGCATTATAGTTGAAGTACATTCATTCCCCTGACATAGAGCCGAAGTACCACCATAGATTAAGACTGCGGCTGAAAGGGTAAGGGGTCAGCAAGGCAGTTGCTGAAATCGGTTCGGGACATGCCACTTAGAAGTGCTTACCTCTGTCTCCTGCTGCAGGAGTTAAAACTCCTTATAAGGAGGCGCCCGAGCAGGCCGTCCAACAATCTGAAATATTCTTAGATGCTGAAAAGGCTCCTGGGAATTCGCGCCATGCCCCTGGCAAAGATCACGGCATACTTTATGGTCAACCAGCGCAGCTAACAAAGAGCACATTGTACCTTCCAATCCTCAACTCGACGGGCCTCTGGAAAAAAATAGCATAGTTAGTTTGTTTTAATGGTGATTGCCAAAGACAGCGATTATAGGGCTTGTCGTATATTTGCGTGTGTGTGCGCAACAGAAAAAATTCCTCATTCACAATACAAGCGGATTTTAGCTACAATTAGATCTCACTTCATTCTTGGAATGCGGCTCAGACAGAGGCCAGGCACGCATACATGTGGCAAGGCCGAGATTATCACTTGCCTTTGTGCACGAGCCAAATGTCTGTTGCCAGGAGCGGACCACCAGCTGTTTCTTTCATCATTTGGATCCAGACTCTTAAAAGGTTTTTCAAATGTTACCCAGTCACCCTGGCAGACCCCTGCCTTGGCGTTACTTTATATCGGGAAAACATTTGTATAAGTCGCTTTGAGTTTAGGGTACTCTGAGCTGAGCTATGGGCTTTAAGAAGCTGTAACTGTGTTCTACAAGGGAAAGCAGGCATTAAGAAAGCAAGCGAACAGTTATGCTACTGTTTTTGAATTACAACTATTTTCCATATTCCATGATTTACAGTTGGGGGGGAATTCTTACATGGGTATGGTACTAGAATATCTTGGAGTTAGTAGTAGGACATTTACACCAGTGGCGGCCGGTAATTTTAGCAGGGAGGGAAGTGGGCCACACGCACACATACACACTTACTCACACCCATGCGTTCACCTAGGCGCACACATACCCACATTCACAATACTCACTCACAAATTCATACATTCATACACGCATGCACGTACTAAACATTCAAAAACATTAAACTTCTGCGCTGCAACTCCCAAGGAGGGAAGCCTCGGAGGTCCCAGGATGGTTGGGACTGCTGCCTTCTCTCATTGACTGACATTATATCAGCCAATGAGAGGAGATGGCAGTCGCTACCTCGTTATGGAGTCAAATGGGGTCAACGAGAGTTGCTGACCCCACCCCACTCTGTGACAAAGTGTCACTGATAGACACTCAGCCCTGGGCACTTCAGGGCTCAAAACTGAAGTGCCCAGGTCCGAGGCAATCAGTGATGCTCCCCCTCGTCACGAGGGGCAGGGCCTCGAGGCACTTTTGTCAGGCTGAGGAGGATACGCCCACATGGTTGTGAAATCCTCAGCCTGGAAAAGTTCAGCTCAGGCGCATGCGCATATAGTGCATTTCTAGCTCCTGACTGCCTGACCTGAACAAGAATAGTGTTTGTCAGGCTGACCTTTGCTCAGCCTGACAGCCACTCTTCTTGTCTGGAAATAGGTGGAGGCGGAGTGCCCCTCCAACCGTATGGAGGGGCCGTGGCTGATTTACACCCAACAGAGCGATATTTTTGTAAAAAAACAATTAAGTCACATTATTTATGTCAGATGACTTTTTAGTTATTGATATTTTTGGCATCCAAGACAATCTTTTAATCTCACCATCTTGCTTCATGTTTGACTTAAAAAGGGAGGAGGCCTCGCTGTCATCCATACACAAGCAAGTGAGATTCAACCCAGGGAGCTCCTCACGTGTTTCTTCTCATTATAACTGAGTCTGTCACCTTCCATCTCATCAACAGGCCTCCTGGCTCAAAAAAGGATTTAATTGACAAGTTCTCAGATCTTCTCACAACCTCATCCTTCAGACACACCCACACCAGAGTCCTGGGTGACTTAAACCTCCCAGACAACACAATATTGAAAAAACGAGAGACACTCTCCTCAACCTCATTGATACACTGAAGGTGGTACAGCATGTCAACCATCCATACTCTCCAGAGGCAACATCCTTGGCCCTGTCTTCTCAAAATCACCAAAAGTCTAATGCAAATCACCCATACGACTGTACTGAACTGCCCACCTTGCATTTCCTATCTCCCAGCTCAGCTGCCAACCAACAAACCATGGTCCACCCAAAAGAGATCACAAAAACTTCAGATCCTTAAAAGACTTCTTCGTCGACAGCTTAAAACTTGAACACCTCTCTCGCCATGCTAGCTCAATGTTCGACATCAACACAATTGTAAACTATTGCAATTTTTTTTAGGATAACCACATGAACTCACAAGCTCCAACTAAAACATGCAAGTGCAAACCAAAACATTCAGCACCCTGGGACTCCTAAGACTTTGCTGGCAAAAATCCTCCCTCCAGACAGGAAAGAAAAGGGAAGAAAAGCAGAACCCACAATGACCTCATGCTACCGAGTCCCTTGGCACAACATGCAAACAATTAATCATATCAGTCAAATCAAAGTTCTACATCAACACCATCAATGAAGGTCCCAACAAAAGCAGAACCTCTTCCAGACAATCAAGCATTGCGTCAAGCCCATGGTGACCCTCCTATACCAAACTCCACAGACAAGTGCAGTGCCGTCAACCTCTTCTATAGTAAAAGAAAATAAATACAAATGACAACAAGCCTGCTTCTCCTGTTAGACACACTCCTTCTTGTAACACCTCACAATGGTTCACTCAATTGTCTTTATTCGATTTTGCAGAAAACAGATCATAAGAGATAACACATGTACAATATAAACTACAAATTACATAAAATTAAAAAATATTTAAAATATCATGTATACAAGTTAAAAATGATCTCTATCACATGCTCCTCAACAAGCCCCAAATCGTGTTGTTTGTGCCAAAACACGCATTCATATGGCAAGGAAAACAGCAGCACGGCTCCAGGTTCCTAATACTCTTTTATTTTAAATTCCACATGGGTGCAAAACACAAGGCTAACGCGTTTCAGCCTTAGCCTTCAACAGTGTCATAATATTACTAAAGTGCAAGTTGTGCATTTAAAGGAACAAACCCTTTACTCCACTTCCGTTTAAAAACAGCAAGACTGCTAACCACACTTTGCATATGGCACATCATTTCCACCATATTGTTTATAAACATATCAAACAGATTATATGTTTTCTATAAGCAATTCAGGTAAAGTAACATAATAATCATTTTTTTGATTGTCATAAAAAAGCAAAAAGGAAGAAAAGGAAAAAATAGGAAAGAAAAATCACAGTAAAGTACCGGAAACATATTCAATTCCTAATGTTCAAAAATATGATCATCCAATCATCATAGCAAAGGAGTGCATGAAGATAACAATTCAAAGATTATCATGAAATTCATTTGTAACAATGAGTCAGATAAGATCAAAAAAGGGGGTGGGGGAGAGACATATACATTTAATCATGATTCTATTTATTCCCTCTCCATTTTTTTATAATAATGTCTTTGTTCTGTGTGCCTTATAGATTTTTCTACCATATGATATCCCAAGAATGCCATTTACAGCAGTGAAAATCGCTGGACCTATAATCTATTATTACCAACATGTTTTGACCACTGTACAAGCCTAAGAAGGTCTAGGGTCTTCTTCAGGGTAACAACGTTTAAGGCAATGGTGTACATTCAGATCTTGCAGATGGGTAAATAATAAAACCCTACCAGTCCCTCTGTTAGATCAGCAAAACCCTGGTCATACTAAACTATGGGCTCCATGGCAAAGTGTGGAGGACACCTCCTCCATAGTCACACATTCGTCAGGAGGATTGCGTCTGTGTTGCACCTATCTGGGCCCCCTCAACTTCCATAATGTGAGACCAGTGATTCATTGTATTTCACTTTATGACCGACCTTTTTAGTTTTTTTAAACATACCAGAGGTACTCGCTGAATAAAGAATATTTTGAGTATACCGCTAGGTATATTTGATACTTTTTCTTGCCCCCCCAAAAACAGGACCCAGTTGAATTGTCCTGAGCATAGATTTATAAGAACTCCCAGGGATAGATTAGCTAACATTGGTTGAGTCAGCCAGAGTGGCATTGTTCCTACCCCGGTGTGAGAGGTCGTCAAATGATGAAGCATGCTTCGATAAGTTGAGGGTGTGATGACCTTTAAAAAACCTTTTGATGACCCACAGCTGGAATAAGTCAAAAGAACATAATGGGTTCATTTTGGCTTTAGTACCCTCAAGTGACGTTTTTGGTGGTTTGCAGTTTTTGGCGGATGCACTTGAGGAGGAACCTCCCTTACTCTCCCCGTAGTGATTGAAAATACCTTACTGAATGACATGTAATTTCAAACAGCAGATATCATCACTAGCATATGGGATGACATTTAGTAAGTTAACTACTGCTACAAACAGGCTACAGAAAGAAAAGCAGTGCATAGGTGCACATACTCCGCATATACCAATAACTGAATAAAAAATGAAGCCCACACAGCATTCCACAGTGGTACAAACACTCATTGCGCTCACCACACCACTATGCCTGGCCACATGCCACTGGCATGCTTACTTGAAAACCTAAGCAATTTATTGTTATGCCAGTTGCGTGACGCAACCTACACATTAGATGGTACAGAGGTTGCGTTCATTCAGAACAGCACCTGCATAGTTGTAAACAGTGAAAACCACAATAAGGTAAATGAAAACACCTTGCTGGCTGACATGGTCTTGAATGTGAAGATATTATATGGGACAGTATCAGTGGCTCCATCAGAGGGTTATTTCATTATAAGTAGAAGAATATATTTGACTTCCAGTAGCATAGATATGTTGCCATGGGTCCTAGTGCAAGCACAGTAACTGAGTGTCCTCACTAGGGTGATATCTCAGTCTGTCAGCTGCCACAACACTCCTCAACGGAGGAAGAGTTGTGGCACAAAAAATGTTCCACTTGCTTTTTAAAAAACAAGGTGGTTGTTTTCTGTGTAGTGCAAACATATGCTAACACAAATAAAGAAACAAATGAAGAAAAACAAAAGAGAAATATGGCCAAAAAATATAAAAGACAGCTTTGCACTGGTCGGCTATCTTGGACAGTAAGAAATAACATATTATGCAGAATACTGTTTCAAGATGGTGGCATGGTTATGGAGCTTGCAGCAGTGAAGCCTGGCACCCTGCTAGGAAAGTTGTGGTCCAGTAACAATGGTAGCTCAGCTGCTGGTATTCTCACTACTCAATTAGAACTAGTATGCAGTTGCAGGTGAGCTGCTGGGGGATGAACTAAGGGAAATAACTCCTACGGTCAGACTCCTCTAGATGCAGAGTAACACATTTAAGCAAGCAACCTGACATCCCAAAGACCTGCGGTTGTCCAATAGGCTTAGCCAAACATTGGCAGCAATGCCCATGACTGAAGAGGGCTGATCAACTACCCAATTGTATGTATGCTGTTCTGAATGGCTGAACTAGTATGTGAATGACACTCTGCCTGATCAACACCTGAAATAGGCTTACCCAAAGGCCATTTTCTCTAAGCAAGATTATGTATTATTTTTGAGAAAACATGAGGCTGGTGAGACAGCTAAAAGTATTTTAGTCAGACCTAAAACACCCAGTAATAGATAGAGCACATTGAGCAGGAGTGCAGCACACCCTTGGATCACACACATAAGACATACAGCACTGTTCAATGGCATCACAATCTTCCCTGAAAGACATGGAATAAGTGTGGTACTACAGGACCAGTGGACGTTTCTTTCAAAGACTTGAAACAAGTGTGGTACTGCAGTGCCAGCCAGTACCACCTTCCGTCAAAGACAGAAAAATTGTGCTACTGCAGGGACAGTCAGTGTAAGCTTCTTTCAAAGACATGGAACAAATGTGGTACTGCAGGACCGGTGCAAGCGTGCTTCAAAGACATGGAATATCTGTGCTACTGCAGGGCTAGCTAGTGCAAGCTTACTCAAAAGCATGGAACAAGTGTGACATTGGACAGCACCATTTAACGCTTTCCTTAAATACAACTAATAAGCATCAATTCAGATTTGGTACAAGTGTAAGGAACAACACTGAGGTGTCTGGGTGCAAGCTTGACTCACATGCATAGCAAGATTTCGACACACAAAACAGGTACACCACAGGGCAAAAGTACTGCTTCCCCTCACACCCATAGAACACATAACGATCTTGTCAGAAACAATGTAAGCTTCCCTTGCATACACAGAGCATGGACTGCATCTGCAGCACCAGTCCAAGCCTGTTGTATACACACGCAATGTGCAGCATTTGGCAGCCTTGTAATCTCCCCTCACACACAGCACAGGTACAAGATGGTCAGCAGCAGTGCAAGTTAAAATATCCTCAAAAACAAATCAGGTGTGACTCTGGCAGCAGCATGAACGCTTATTTCAGGCACAGAATACCCAGAGTAAAGTATAGAGGTTGGTGAACCCCTGAAGGCTCAAACCAGGTTCCAGTTCAGCTAGAGGACCTCTTGGACCCTTGAGCACATAGTGAGCTGAGCTTTCAGGTGGTGCATGCTCTAACCTCATGCACCAAGAATGAAAGACAAAGCATTAAACTTTGATGTCAAACAGGAGCGATAAAAGGATACCAATCTAATGGCTGAATTACACAATGTGAAAATAGAAAATCTAGGACCAATCCTGGCTTGACCACTTGATCAAATTGTTTGACCCTAGGTAATCATTTTATTTTATTGTGCCTCCTATTTTTTTTAATTATTGGATATGAGAAAACCTTGAAATACGTGAGGATGTGTGCTGTACAATAATCTCGCTTGTGTTTGACTTAATGGACTATAATGTTGTTCCATGTAAAATAAGGATATTGCCCACATGGACGGTGCACATGACATCTGACTTGCTTCTTATTTCAGTAATGATATTGTTGTTGGGGTGAGGGATGGGGACATAAATGTTACTAAGTTCTTTAAAAAAAATATCACTTTTAATAAATGCGTCTCAATGCAGTGATATATTCTGATGAACTAAGGTGAAACACTTGTTAAAGAAATATACTTTTTTGAATTTTGAAGACTCTTTATCATATTTTTACATAATATTTGTTGCATGGTTTCCCTTTCAAATGTTCTCATGGCTCAGCTTGTGCCTGGGCTCTTAGAACCAAGGGCATATTTATGAGCCCCTTGGGGTCACTCATGCACCACGCAACGTGCTGCAGGAGTGGCACAACTTAAAAATTAGATTTATGAAGCCACTCAAGGACAGCTTGCATGGCCCTGAGTGGCTTCATAAATCTTGAGTAATGTAACGTAGCGCAAATTGCTGCGTTGCATTATTCTGCACCAGCGAGGTGTTTCTATGGGTGTTGCACGGGTTCCCAAGCAACATCCATGGATTTCAATGCATTCCCAGATTTACTAAAAGTGGTAGACCTTGGAATGCGCCAAAACATATGCCTCCCGAGATGAGGCCTAACGAGGAGAACTATCTTTATTGCTTCTTGGTTTTTCCTCTTTCTATGTGTGCTGCAGTCTGCAGCACACATAGAAATAGAAAAACGTCTCAGGAATTGTTCCTCTTTACAACGCAGGGTACCTGCATTGGCAGTAGAGAGCCAAAAGGGCGCCAGTGTTTGACGAGTGCTACAAAGCCAGGTTGCCCATAAGAACAAGCTGGATAGAGCTGAATTAAGGAATTTGGATGATAAAGTTGGGATTTTAGAGGTTAAATTACACCAAACAACAGGGTCTACCCAGGACATAGAGAATGTAATGAAGCAGCTGGAAGAAGCAAGATTAAATTATGAGATCAAGTTAGAGGCAAAATGCCTAGAGAGATGGGTAGCGGGTCGCATGCAACAATTCGAATATGGGAAAAAGGCTGGAGCTCTGTTAGCTTGGAAGGCGAGGGCTGAGAGGTCACAAAATTATATCAGGGAATTGATTATTAACCCTCAGGGCGAGATTTCTAATAAGGAAGAAGAGATGCAGGCGTGCCTAGTCTCGCTTTTCTCTGAATTATACACGGAGGAAGAGCAACCAGATGAGGGGACAGTAAAACTGTGGCTAGACAATTTAGGATTACTAGTACTCACAACAGAGGGTAAGATGATAATGGACGCTCACATTACTGAGGGAGAAATAAGAGAACAGCTCTCTCATTTAAAGAATGGCAAGGCAGCGGGCCCTGATTCACTGCCGGTTGAGGTATACAAATTAATCACTGATGAAATAGTTTCGGAAATGAAACTACTGTTTACTTCAGTCTATAAGGGGGAAGAACAGATTCCAAACTCATGGCGGGAAGCCACAATAGCATTGATCGTAAAACCCGCAAAGGATCCGAGGAGAGCCGACTCATATCGACCTATCTCCCTGCTAAATGTAGATTATAAGATCTGTACTGGCATTTTAGCAGGGAGAATGGCAAAGGTAGCCCCGCAATTAATTCACATAGATCAGAAGGGCTTCGTCCCGAAAAGACAAATTCAGGAATTAACATTATCTTTGATTGGGACTATCGATCTGGCAATTGCGTGTAAGATTCCTTTGGCAGTTATTACCATCGATGCTGCCAAGGCATTCGATCGTGTTAGTTGGGCATTTCTCTGGGCAGTTTTGGAATCAATGGGCTTTGGCATAGGCTGCATCACGGCATTAAAAAAATGATATGAATGCCCTACGGCTAAAATCCTTTTAAATGGCTCCCTGACAACCAGCTTTAATATCCTTAGAGGTACGAGGCAGGGTTCCCCCCTGTCTCCCCTCCTTTTTGATATTTATATCGAACCTTTGGCGCACCTTTTGAGGAAAGACGAACAGATAATCCCAATTCAGTCACTCCCCTCTCACAGCAAAATAGCATTATATGCGGATGATCTGATAATATACACATCAGATCCAGCCCGAACATTACCAAGGGTGGAGCAGTTAACAAAAGAATTTGGGGAGATATCAGGATATTTAGTGAATATCTCCAAGACAGAGGTAATGAGCTGGAATTTGGAGGATTGGGGAGGAAGAGTGTGTGCGGAGATAAAATATCTAGGGATTATCATAGCTAATAAAATAGGCGAGATCCCTTTGCCGAATTTAACCCGTTTACCGCGGCGGCAATTCCACCGCGGTGCGGGGCGTTCCATTGAGTGGGCGGGGCCGCGTCGGCCAACGGACGTGCGCAGCACTACAGAGGTAGTGCTCGCGACAGCCGTTGGCCGACAGAAGCAGCAAAGGGGTGGCCAAGGAGGTTGATCAGTCATTGTCTAGGTGGAAGAACCTTCCATTAACCATCTATGGGAGGGTTAATTTAGTAAAATCTATTCTGCCAAAGCTGACATATCTTTTTAATTGTATTCCACTGAAATTCCCTAAGGAAATAATTAATAAAATACAAGGAAAAATAACTAGCTTTATTTGGGCCTCCCGCGGAACACGGCTTGCTTGGAAAAAACTAAGGCGCCGCCTCCAGAAGGGTGGGTTGGCTTTGCCAGATCTGAATCTTTACTGTATGGCATTTCAATTTAAAAACCTCCGAATGCTTATAGGGGAGCCTGATACTTCAACCTGGGGAGTTGTATTAGGGGAAATGACCAAGGAGTTGGGGGCAATAGCCTTTCTATATAATTTTGGGTCCCCAAAATACTTCAAAAAAGTGAGGTTGAAGGTGCTAAAAACAGCCTTAATACTCTGGAATGCAGTGAGGAAGATGATGAAAATAGGGTACTATTCGGAATTTGCACCGATCTGGGATTCCCCAGGGACACCAGAATGCCTGAAGGATGGATTGACTCTGCCCTTGAAGCAAGCAGGACGGTCTAGGTGAGGGAACTTGATATTAGCAGGTGAACTGTTGCCTTGGGAGGTGCGGAGTGTGAAAACTGGCAATAGACTGTCAAAGTTTAAATACTTTCAGCTTACATCATGGTTCTCAACAACTCTTCAAGAGATAGGGGGGGTATGGGACTTTGAAGCCACCCTTCAAGATGTAAGCGTAAAAAGTAAAGAAGTTTCTAAGTGGTATGGGCAATTCCTGGAAACAGAGGAAATGAAAATGGAAACCCCATATGCGATTTGGCGAGACACATTTCCGGACGAGGATTTACATCTGCTCTGGTCAGATTCTTTAAAATTACTATATTCAATTGTCACACCAGCAAACTTCAAAAGACATCACTTCTTTGTAATAAACAGACTGTAGTGGACTCCTCAAAGATTAGCCAAGTTTGTGTTACAGCCTGTCCCCTGATGTAATAGGTGCAATCTTCCAAAAGCTAACGATGTACATATCTTGTTTACATGCCCTGCAATAAAAGAATATTGGAATGTTGTAGGAACTACCATAGGAGACATTTTAGGGGAACCCATTACCTTGACAGCAGCTTTAGCACTCCTAGGGGTGGATAACAATCTACATGTCACCTTAAACAGTAAGCAAAGGGGCTTGGTATTCTATCTATTGCTTCTGGCTAGACATGAGATCTGTAAATTTTGGATAGATTCCGTGCCTCCACATCCTACAGGATGGCTAAAAGTGGTCAAGTGGACGAGCAAAATGGATATTGAGTGCAATCCACGAAGGTGGGGGAAATCTGGCAGGACTTTATAGCGTGGGCAAGTTAGCACTGTGGCATAAAGTAGGGCTGTGTTGATTTCAACAAATCTTTCCATAGTCCTATGATTACACCAAATCATGGCAGTCTGGGAGGTTTCCTTCCCCCCCTAGACGTGATAAGAGCCTTGGAGGCTTGGGCGTTCAAATGCAACGGACCACGAGACGAAGTAGGGCGCCAAAAAACTGTCCAAGACTTGCAGAATGCTATGGTGATATGAGGACAAAAAAAAAAAAATAGCAAGTAACTATAGGATCTCTCTGACAAAAGCAGTAACCTACGGGCCTATTTTTATTATATGCACTTTGTGATCTGCATGATACACGTTCTTTGCAGCAGGCATATTAACCCTCAGCGCTACCTTACTGTAAGTCACAACTTCCACACAACAAACCTCTGAGCTCTCTCCCTCTCCAGGAAAAACATTAATCTTGAGATTTTTATTATTACCTGAAAAGTGCTGGAGGCAACGAACCAGAAGCAGGTGCTTTTAAAACGATAATATACTGCACCCCCACCCAAAGTCTTCGCCCGGTGTGCTGGCACCAGTCGCACCGCCCTAGAGCTGGGCCCTGGTCCTAGTAAGCAGTGGTCCTGGAACAATATTCAGACTGGGGGTGCAGCCAGCAATGGTACATCACTGAACTCATAGGGCTTCTGAAAACCAAAGCATCACACAAAGAACAAGTGTGGCAAATGAGCCACACCCATTCAACAGGAGAGTGCTAAGGGAGTAGTATGTAGCTGACGTTGCATTTAGAAGCACACTGTCACAAATATATTACTATTGCATGATGTGATAGCACACTGCCATTTACAGATAACACATTTTCTATTGAAATGACCATTACATTTACACAGACATGCAGTTATACTGATAAAACTATATATAGCACACAAACGATAAAGTGTGGAATTTGGGGTTCAGCTAATATTTGTCACTTGCACATCACCAAGTATTGTGTGTTGATTCATTTTGATCCTATTAAAATCTTTGTTACCATAACACTTCAGAATTAGAAAAAAGCACCTTTTGTGGCCCTGCGTGGCTTGGTAAAAATTGGAGTAATGCAGGCCGCGCAAGTCGCTGTCTTGCGTTACTCTTCCCTGGGAAGGCGTTCCATGGGTGGAGCATGGGTGTTCTCATGCATCCACCCATGCTTTTTGCCGCATTCCCGGATTTACCAAGAGTAGTAAACCTGGGAATGCGTCAAAATTGTACGCCTTCCCGATAGAGGTGCAATGAGGACAAATATCTTTATTTATCCTTGTTGTTTCCTCTTTCTAACTGTGTTTGCTGCGTTGTGTCAAATATTGATAAATCTGGCCCTGGATGACCAATTTTACTTGAAAGAACTTTTGTAGAGTGTTATTTTTGTTGTCATAGGTGCTCCATTGTCTATATTTGCATTTCATTACACAACAGGAGGGGTAACTAGAGACTAAGCACCTTAAATAGCTTCTTTTGTGTATAAAATTGCCTTTTCTCCAGAGGCTCTGATATGAACAGAGAAACACGTTAAAGAGTATATTTATTTACTCCCATTGATCTGGAAATCCCAGGAATCAAATAACGCTAGCTCGTCTCAGTAAGTAAGCCAATGTTAGACTTGGGCCAGGGATTCATGTTATCATACTCTAGGGTGAGCTAAAGAAAGATGGAGGCCTGGGAATAAACGTATGTGTTGAATTAGAAGACCTTAAGTAGGAAAGCGGAATGAATTCAAGCAGATTAATGATATTGTTAACGTTGATCTTGTCTAGGAGATGAAGTCCTGTTTCCTGGTGGGATGCTGAAGTGCTGAAGGTACTCACAAACTTGAGAAAACAAACTTATATTAAGAGTCTTGCTCCTGCTGTAGATTGGGGGATGTTCCTAGACAAGCTGATGTTTCCACCAGACGTTTGGCGCCTGTTATTGTGCTAATCATATCCCACATGGCGAACTCAGTTTTACATCACCATGTGCTTTTCTGACTTCAAACACTTGTGGTAGTCATGCAGCGTTAATTTAAGGAATACACAAGCAAGCTACCCATGTCCTTCTTCATGATGATAATGAAGATAATAATGACAATTTATTAAAACTTAAAAACAATTCATACAAGCAAAAAAAGAATATTTGTATGGCATTGTCTTCCCTCTGATTTCAACAGAAAGGTTGCTGAACACAAATACAATGTATTATAACAAGCAAATTTAAATGCCGCGTTGACAACAGCGTATGCAGTCTACAAATCAGTTTGTAAAGTTCCTTTAAAACATGTTAGATTCCATTATAACATTTATTATAATCAGACAGCAAAGGCTGGTGTAGTAAATAGACATATTTCATCTGTTGTAAGTGCAGGATTTGGATTTCTGAAAAATCTGAGAGTATTCCATGCTTCAAATCCATCTCCTGATGAGGTCCAAACAAACCAATAACCTTACTCAAGAAAGCCATTATCCTGCTCCCGGTTCTCTAGTGGGCTTAGCATCAATTCTCAGACTTCTTCGCAGTTTCATCTGTAACCAGTGCATTTACAAGGATATTTTATGCTACAAAAGTTATTGATGACATTCTTTTGCACAGTATCACTTTTTTACTGGTGGAGTTATAATGTTCAAAATATTTTATTATTAAGTAGTGAAACATAGATACTATACAAAAAATATTACCGTAACTGTAAGGAAACACATGTGAGAAAGATATAAAAGAGGTAAATAAAGAATACCATTAGATAAACTTATTAGAATTATATAATTCATAAACAGACTAGTAAGTAATCTTTTATATCGGGCACAGCCCAACAAACACATCAAATCAATACAACAGTACAATACAATAGTTTAAAAGTTATACAATATAAAAACATAAGACGTCGAAGTAGAGATGCCTTACTATGAAAGCGGTTAAAAACATTCCAACGAGATAAAAATGATAAAAACCGGATGTCAATCCTAAAAACAGATTGTGGACCTAGCATAATAAACAATTGTACATTTTGATGGCAAATATTCCAACCAATCATAAAATATTCAAATAGTCATAGCGGGGTGAATGTGCAAAATAGCAATCAAGGGGACTGTACATAAGGAAAGGGTTAGCAGAATAAAAATATGCAACAATTCATAAACATTTTATAAATTGAAGGGGAGATATAGCAGTTCTCTATCGGGATTCAGATTTACAGATAGCCTTCTTTCTTAATGCCCAAGCGATATACAAATACTTAGACACCGCGAAGGCTAAGGGTTCTCTAGTATCACTTTTGAAAAGTCTCTCCGCTTCCCAATAGTGTCTCACTCCTATTTGATTACATACAGCCACCAGCCATTTTTTTCGGACCTTCCTATATAAGGGACAGAATAGCATGAAGTGGGACTCTGTTTCCACTAAACTCGGGCAATTTGGGCAGCAATCGGATTGGCAAGTAGCATTAGCCCATTTGAAAGTGTGTGATCTCAAGGGCAGAACCCCGCACCTATAATGCACATACAAACATTTTAGCTGGTATGGCTGCATTCTGTTCAAATAAGGTTCAAGCCTGGGCTTACCTTTATGATTCAGGAATTTTCCTGTGAGAGAGTTGGTCTGGTGCATTTCCCACGTTTGGAGTAGGACTGCCTCCCAATAAGACTGTTTTATTTTTGCAGCATCTCCTTTTACTATTGCCTCCGGGGCGGACCATAGCTCACTCATTCCTATTCTGTGCGTTAGTTCTTTGATGTGTTTCAGCCATGGTGTTCTCAGATTTCTATCGAGAGCCAGCAGATCTTTCACGCACTCTCTATAGGCTGCCAATTCATTTGTGGTCCATAATCTGGCCCAGTATAGGAGGGGTTTTAAAACCACTGTTAAATGTATTGGATTAAGAGCCAGGTCTAAGCGTAGCGGTGTTGTAGGAGAGCTTAAGGGAAGCTTAAAAAGTGTTTTGATGAACCTATTTTCTATTTTTGTTAGACTCTCAGCATCGGCATAGCCCCAGATCTCGGCACCGTATATTGCTGACGCTACTGCTGAGGATTTATATACGGTAATGACCGGAGAGACGGCTCCTCTAGATGCTGCTTTGTACCGCCTCATTATGGCAGAGGCTTTCTGATGGAGGGTGGTTGTGCTTTTTTCCATATGGGGGCCCCATACTTGGGTGTCGCTTAACCTCACCCCAAGATAATCGAAGTGGTGAACTACCTCTAGTGGAAGCCCCTCGACGGTCACACTACCTCTGCACCCTTTATGTGGATTTATCATCATAACTTTTGATTTTGACGAGTTTAGCTCTAAGCCCCTCTCCCCGCAAAAAGTAACAAAAGCATTTAGTTCGGATTGAAGGCCCATAGGGGTTCGGGAGATCAGCAGGGTGTCATCGGCAAACATTAATATTGGGATTGGTTTTCCCGCCACTCTCGGGGCATCATGTTTGCCTTCCATCAATCTCTGCACTGCGCCATTGATAAATAAGCTAAAGAGTGTTGGCGCAAGGACGCACCCCTGTCTGACCCCCTTCAAGATCTCTAGCTTATCAGTCATGTCTCCTGTAGAATTCCATCTGACCCTCGCTTATGTGTTACCGTGTAGGAGCCTAAGTATTCTTAATAGTTCAAAGGGAATGCCATGCCCAGCTAGTACCTCCCAGAGTGTGTTTCTCGGGGCCAGGTCAAACACCGCTCTTAGGTCAATAAAGGCGACGTATAGGTGGTCACGCAACAAGGTGATGTATTTCCAGGTTATCACCTTGAAGCGGAGGACCTGGTCCAATGTGCTGACCTTTAATCTAAAGCCTGCTTGAGACTCTTCCAGAACATTATTCTGTAATATCCACTCATTTAGTTTGAATAAGACCTGTCTACAGAATATTTTTTGTGAATTATCAAGTAAACTTATGGGCCTATAATTTGAGGGAAAATGGTTCTGTCCCCTTTTTTAAAAATGGGTCTAATAACTGCGCCTTGCCATGAGGGTGGAATCTTTTTCCCTTTTATTATGCTGTTCGATAAAACATTCAAATAAGGGGCCCAAATGTATGGTTCGGAAAGGAAAAGGTCTCCCGGAATGCCGTCCATCCCTGGGGCCTTACCCTTTTCTGTTTGTTCTATAGCTTTGAGTGTCTCAGATAAAGTAAATGTAAGATTAGAGTGTGTAACTGGAATGGACAATGGGCTAGTCAAATTTAAAGTTTGGGAGCCGTTAACCTCTTCAAGGCGAGGGGTCACTAGGGTGTTGTTTTGCTGCGGGCAGTCGTATAGGTTGCTGAAGTGTGTGACCCAGGTGTCTGGGTTAATCGGTGGATCTAGGGGATAAGAGTTGGAGGGATTCACAGCTACAAGTTTCCAAAAACTTTTTTGGCCACCGTTCTCTAAGGCTTCAGCAATCGTTGCCCATTGTTCCTCCTCCCAATCTCGTTTGGCTTTCACTAGGAGAGTTTTGTAATCTCGCCTGGTCTTTATAATTTCAGGCCTTAAACCCCTTTTAGTTGCGCTCAACAGGAGGGTCTTTCCTGTTTGACAGGCCTTTTCATACCAAGACGGTGATGACTTTCTAGATACTCCTCTCCTCTGTTCTTTCATGAAACACAGTCTCAGTGTGTCCATGAGATCACAGTGTGTGGGGACGAAATTGATGTTATAGATATTAATTGTATCAATCTGAGAGAGTTTGGACACAAACAGCTCATAGATTAAGGAAAGTTTGTAATCGTCTGCCACCAATTCTGCCCACTTGACATTTCTCAGATTGTTGGAAGTTGTAATTAGCGTAGTTGGTACGACCGCCTCTAGTTTTGTGTCTCTAAATCTGGTCATTAGAAAGGATGCACTTAGTGCCTGGTGGTCACTGTCTGGTCTGGAAATAACTTGCATATCCTGCAGTTCTGGCCAAAGGTCATTATCCACTAGCATGTAGTCAATTCTAGATTTACTAAGGCCTCTATTAAAGGTAAAACGAGGGGGACAATCAGACTTAGTGTTGCCATTTGCTATTCTTAGGCCATAATCAGTATTTAGATCAACAATTTGACGTTTTTATTATTTTCTTAGGTTCGCGAGAGGGCGATAAATCTTCGTGTATATGCCCTGCAGGTATTGAAATCTCCCGCTACAATTTTTAAAGATTTATGGGCAAACTGACCCAATAGATAGTCTAGCTTACTTACTATTGGGGATTGAACATTTGAGGGTATTGATCTGGCATATATATTTACTAAAATTATGTGTGTGGGGCCTGACCCGATGTTAATGTTGATTTGCAGGGCGAGTAGATCTTTGGAGGTAGTTGGTAAGATTTTGGCCACTGGGAACAAATCCATTCTTAGCCATATTAAGAGGCCACCTGAAGGTCGCCCTGCCAAAGATGGAACTGCACTTTCGTTAAAAGCAACATAACCTGGACGATGCAACGGCTTAGTAGCCCAGGTTTCTTGTAGCAGGATAATGTGGTGAGAATCAATAAACACTCCCCACTCGGGGTCAGAAAGTTTGGAGTTAATGCCTGCAACATTCCATGATAAGAATTTTAGGTATTCACCAACCATCGGCCCTAAGGGCCGCGTGATCATCTTGGTAAGTTCTCCCTGCAGTGTTGTGTGGCCCCCATTGTCATTGTCTTTGGCTGAGCTCCTGTGCCCTAGCAACCCATCTCTACCCACCTTAGCGTGAGGTAGAGGCCTTTCGGCCGATGTCATACGAGGTGGTTGGATTGAGGTGCACGGTGCTGGACAGTAGATAGTAAGTCAATCGATGTCTGACGTATTAGAGGTACTAGCACTAGCAATTTCCCTGGGGTTGGACTTCAATATGCTAGAGGGCCGATTTTGATGGGTGATAGAGGGTGTGACCAATGTATGATAAGGAGGGTTCATTTTTAGTGATATATGCAAATCTGTATCTGGTCTGAAACGGAGTTTTAATGCAATTAGGTCTTTTGCTAGGGCTAAATCCCTAAAAGACACGCCTATGTGATCCCTTTCAGGTGTTCCTATTGAGAACCTCTTCACTCTTGTTATGTCCTCTCTTATAATAGATCGACATCCCCTTTTATAGCGAATCCAATGAGTTACTTTATTGACTAGACCCTCATGTGTTTCTGTGTGGGGCCCCTGGAGCTTTGGGACATTAATCATGTAGAGGTCAATACCGTGAGTGTTGAGGGGTCCTTTGTTAAAGTCACCTGTGTGGAATTTCTTTGTGGAGAGAGTATGGGACTTATGGTTCCAAGGTGCTTTGGGAGGAATAGTAAGTTGAGCATACATCAATTCCCTTGGGGGAGCGCGATCCTGTTTGCGTATATTGCCCTCGTACTTGGTATTGTTCCTGATTTGGCTTTGTGAATGAATGAATGAGTTTGTATGGTGAGCAACGGGGGGATTGTAGGACCCATTAACGAGCCTCTTAGAGGGCTCGTTTAGTGGTATACTCTGGGGGTCACTGAACCCTTGTGGCCCTGACGGAACCCGTGCGGCTGCAATTTCGGTCAGTGTGTCTATTTGTTCTAACAACAAATTTGCCATCCTTTCCATTACCGCCTTTAATGATTTAACTTCCTGCTTGAGGTCGTTCCGTTGATCTACCAAGTCCAGGTTAGTCGGGAGCCCACCTGCCCTTGATGTGAGCACTTGGTTGGGTGGGTGTGAGGGGTCGTTTTCACCTTTCTCCTGGTTGTCCAGGGGCAAGTATTTATTCCCACACTTGACATTAATGACATAATGATCACTACCTTTTGTAACAGTCTGTCACACTGGGCATAGGTTGTTGCCGATGCAAAGTACGTGGACTTTGGCTGGGGGAGATGGTGGCTGAGGTTGAAACTGCAGGAGTCCCAAAGTAGGAAGCTATGCTTTTAGGATTTGAAGATCGTTTCTCCAGGGGGCTTTTTCCCTTTCTCTTGCTCTTTGGGCCAGATGGTCTAGGATGGGGAGCTAGGAGGACCTCTACCTCCTCTATTAGCTCATCTATTTCAGTTAAAGTGCAGTTTTCCGCCGCATGTCTCAGGATTTTCCTTACACTCCTTGGGCCCATACTTTTGTCAGAAGCTTTCCTTTTGCCCATGATGACCATGCAAGGGAGGTGGCCGAGGGAAAAAAAGCCGGGAGGATTGCAGGATAAACCCAAAAGTCACAATATGCAGTACTTACAATTTTGAAAGTGCCGCCAGCATGGGACCAAGGGGGGTGGCCCTGCCCTGCCTCTGTCTGGCGCTGACGGGCGCAGATGGCCCCGCCCTTGGCACGGGCTTTGCCCGGGCGCGCCCGTGCGCATCCTGCGCTGCGGGAGTGTTGAGCCACTTTTCTGCGCCTCTGGGCGCAGCGGAAGATTGACGGCGGCCTTTCCTGCCGCGAAGGGTGCTGGGCAACGTAGTTCACTGGTCCCTCTGGCCCCCGGTAGTTCTGCTGGCGTCTCGCGCTGCGGGAGTGTCGAGCCCCTTTTCTGCGCTTCCGGGCGCAGCGGAAGATTGACTGTGGCCTTTCCTGCCGCGAAGGGTGCTGGGCAACGTAGTTCACGGGCCCCTCTGGCCCCCGGTAGTTCTGCTGGCGTCCCGCGCTGCGGGAGTGTCGAGCCCCTTTTCTGCGCCTCTGGGCGCAGCAGAAGATTGACGGCGGCCTTTCCTGCCGTGAAGGGTGCAGGGCAACGTAGTTCACGGGCCCCTCTGGCCCACGGTAGTTCTGCTGGTGTCCCCAGACTATAACATAATCAAAACTCAGGGGGCAGGGGGAAATTCCTGAAGCAAAATGGCACAAACTCTAGAGGGACATTAAGAAATGCAAACACTCTATCGGCATGAGAGAGGCACATTATTAAATACTCTTTGGCTGGTACCTGTAGCCCACCAAGCTGAAAAAAATCTTCCCTGACACTTCTGACTTATGATGGAGGGGGTGTGGATTGCTAGGGGATTTTCGCCATATATGGTGGGACTGCCCAACAATTCACGCATTTTGGTCTGAGATCCTAGCGCAAATCAGAAAAATCCTGGGATACCTGATCCCTGATACCCTGGGTTTGCATTATTAGGTCTGTGTGATGATACCCTCAAACGCCAGACTAAAGACGACAGAGCCATAATGTGGTTGTTCGTAGGCGCAGCTAAACTGACGCTAGCCGCAGCTTGGAAGAGGCTCTAGTGCTGACACAGTGGCATGCCCGCTTATGGCAAGCTCTCACAATGGAAAGAATGGCAGACATTTTCTTGGGAAACTTTAAAAACTTTGAATTCACTTGTGGGCCCTTGGTGTCCTAGCTCTCTAGAGGACTACCGTTAACTGCTTGCCCAACATGTACGAGGGCACATCATCTCTTCCAATTCTAAATTGGAAGATGGGGCTCTGTTAGACAAAGATTGTGCCTTCTCCCTCTGACTAAGACTCTCATGGTGTCCCTCTCTGGTAGCCACCATGTGTCTAGGTCAAGCTGTGCAACATCCATGTACCTCAGTTTGTTTTTATTCCCTCTCCTTTATTCTATTCTTTTTCTTTCGATTTTTTGGGTTGTGGTGATGGGCTTAGGCGTTTTCTACTAAGGGGGAGGGGTTCTATGGGAAATGTTTATTGCTTGAAATGTTTTGCTTGATAGAAATTTCAATGCTTGTCTGTAATGTTCCGGAAATGATCCCTCTTCATGATAGACACTGTTTAATACAATGGCTTGTTGGTGGTATAACAATGGGATATATATAACATCTCTTGCTGTTACTTGACATGTGAAAAGCCCAATAAAGAAACTTTTGCCCAAAAAATTACTACGAGGTTTACTATATGAAAATTTGTATAATAAAATAGACATCTAAATTAAGTTATATTAGCTGCATCATATATGAATCAAGTCAAAGCCACATAGAAGAAGCAGTTGTTGCAGGTTTAGTGTTAGGAGTTAATATAGGAAAATGTCCACGTCCCAAAAAATGTATCCATTCACACCATGCATGAATAGATAACGAACTAGCATATTTCCAATTTAAAGTAATGGATTTAATTGCTGTAAATAGAAGGAAGTCAAAAAGCTTACAATCCTTAGGAGGGAGTGAGCAAGGAAAAACACTAGATTTACATATCACAATCTTATATGATAATGATAACTGTAAAGGAACTTTTTTTTAAATTATCTAGACATCTGTCCAGAAACTAGAGATAGTAGGACAATCAAACAGTAGGTGCTTGAGAGAACCTGGTATAGTTTTATAGTCCCAACAATTAGATGTATCATTCAATTCTCCCTTAAACAGTTTCACAGGCTTCCAGATACAGTTATATAAAATAAATAAATTAGTTTGTATGAGAGAGGGAGCTGGAAGAAAACCAGCCAAATTACACATCCAAATAGATTTCCATTGGTCAGCATATAACTGAGTGTCTAGTTCTGATTTCCATATGTTTGCTACAGTGGTAAACGGGGCAGGCATATATGATCTGAGGATTGTAAGATGTTTATATATAGTTCCGCCCTAGGGGGCATATTTACGAGCCCCGTGAGCCACCGGAGTGTCACTTTTTTTGAGGCTCCGGTGGCACACAGTGCAGGCCCATACATTGCCTTACATTGAGGCAGGGAGGCGTGGCATGGGTGTTGTTGTGGGTGTTCCCATGCAACACCCATGGATTTTGACATTGCTCCAGATTTCCAACATAGCTTGAATCTGGGCCAACGCCAAAAGAGAGCTGGCGTAATGAGGAGAAAGGTTGACATTTCTCCTCGTTTTTCCATCTTTCCACGTGTGCTACATTGTGCAGCACACACAGAACGAGGAAAATGCCTCTCGTGATTGCTTTCATGCCAACAAAACAGACACCCTTGCACAATGGTGCCAGGGTGCCTGCATTGGCGCACAGCTGCAATTTTTGCATTGGCACTTGCTGAAAGGACAGGAATGCACCGTATCTTGTAAATACAGTGCATTTCTGTCTTTCGAATTGGCGTAGGGCAGCGCAACAAAATGACTTGCAACGCTGTCCTACACTCATTCTTTGCAAATATGCCCCAGATATTTTAGCTGATGGTAATGTATTGATATAGTGGTCAAGAATGGAATTACAAATCATTTCATATTTATAGAAATCAGAGCTGGCAAAGTGGAATTTAGATGTTAAGTCAGCGAAAGATAAGAACATGTCACCTTGACAAATAACCCTTATATAAAAATACCAGCCTCTATCCATGAGGTCCAAAAAGATATATGTTTACTACGTTTTAAATCAGGATGATTCTAGAGGGAGAACTTTTTAGAAGATCTAATATTATTGGTGAATTTATCATTTAGAGACAACAGTGCAATCTCAGTAGCATTAAGAATAAGAGAAACTTTACTAAATTTTGAGTTAACGATGGTTAAAAAAGCAGGTAAAGGAAAAGGCGTCAATAGATCATGCTCTACTAAAAGCCATCGAGGAAAATTTGTAGAGACCATTTGTTGGAACTATAGGTAGGTTTGAGCAATAAGAAAAGACATATGATATTTTTTTTAAATCAGGTAAACCAATACGCCCCAGTTTTTTAGAAATTTACAACTTATTAAAACGAATACGTGCAGGTTTATTGTTCCTAATAAAGGAATTCAATCATTTGTACAGTTTATTATAAAAGCTGGCTGGGAAAAGCACAGGGAGCATAGATAATGTAAATAATATGGGGGGAGTAATAACCCTTTTGAGTGCTTCAATAGGGCCCCACCAATTCAAATGTAGAGTGGACCATTTATCATGTTTGGCTTTTGTTTTACTTATCAGAATAGAGCATGTCTCATCAATTGTGGCTTTAATAGATTTGGAAAAGGGAATACCTAAGTATTTAAGGGATCTGGAATTCCATAAAATATTCATATTTGCTATCATACTAAGGGGCTGATTATGATGTCGGTCGGAAAGCCTCCGACCGCTAGTCGGAAGCTTTCCGATCGTGGTCAGAGACTTTCCGACCGTCTCGGTCGGTTTGCGGTCCGACCGCCCGATTACGATGTCGGCAGTCGGAACGTAAACCGGCCGGTCATTCCAACTCGGTTCCGACTGGCTCTCGGAGTATTCCTGTTGTGTAATTCCTATAGTACCCCTGCAGGACCTGCGTGTTTGGATAATATAAACTGTGGGCTTGGTGGTAGACTGGCTCTGTGCACCCCCACCGCGTATGTTAGCCGGATTTGCATTAGCTAGCTCACAGTGCCACTAGAATCTCCTCTTATCGGAGAGAGATTAGTTTCTGGCAACCTTAGATCATGACAACCCTGATCCCTCAGAATTGTGGAAACAATGTACTACTTTTTGCTCAGTCACTCGTGCTTACTTATTCGGTTTGTCTCAGAGAGTTACACAGAATAAACAGTCTGGGCGTTTCAATAAGTATTTATTGAACAGTTGTTATTCTAGTGTAAAATATATGTGCTGCAGCAACCAGCAGACAATAGCAGAGATATATTATCAGCAGTACGATAAAAGTGAAAGGGTAGTACAGTTCTACCATATTGCAATAATGATGGTTACATACATGAATATATGAAATGCATTATAAAAGTGTGCGTACTCCTACGATGCCTAACTAGATGTACCTAAGTGTACCTAGCATGTGTGTAGATCTAAAAGCCTAAGAGCCAAGAATCCCTCTAGGATTTTAGTCGAACCCCATTACCTGAATAGAGAGAGTGTGGGACCCGTCCTGGTCTCAAGTTGGACACCCCGCAAGGGCTGTGTTAGACCGCTGTCAGCTGGAGCAACTGCATGCAGGAGCCTCAGCATCTCTGGTCAGTGTGTCAGCATGGAAGTCTCGGTTCCCTCTATCTTACCGTGGCAAGATGTGGTGTATTTATACCCTAAAGTGTCTCGTCCCTTAGTATGGTTTGTATTGGTCTTTGTTGGACATGAGGAAGACGTCAGGGGTGAACTTTGTACATACATATTATGCGGGAGATGTAGCTGGTGAATGCTCATGCATAATTTATGAGTACATTGTAGGCCTGTGTTCGGGAAAAACCCTGCAGTGTTCTAACCACAGACTAGATAACGTTCAACCCTCAGAGTTCGTTGTGTACTGTAGGGAACTAATGTAGGTGAAAGATCATGCCTATATTAGGGCATAGGAGATCATGACTATAATAGGGCATAGACGATTATGACCATAATAGGGCATATACGATTATGACCATAATACGGCATATACGATTATGACCATATACGGCATATATGAACTTGTCTATATTAGGGCCTCTAAACGAAACATAACACCCACTCCTCTTTCGAATTGGATGACAATGACCATACGTAAAATCTGGACAATTTAAAAAATATTCTTCAAACAGCTAAAAACATGGTTTTAAAAAGATGTTTAAAAAATGTTTAAAAATTTTACAAATCAGCTATTCTTGGTTGCCACTTGAAAAAGTAAATTCTGTCTCACCTATAAAAGTTGCATTACTACAAGCAAAAGAAGGCCATGCTTTCTCAAGTGAATGTGTCAATTTAGGAAATGTTCCAAATTTTGTTCGTTTATTTATGAAACGAAGTGGAGAAGTCGAATTCTTTCCCAGGACGCGATGAGCCAATTCAAGATTAAGTTTCCTGGCTGGGAGATACAGCATTATCGGTGATAGCTACTGCAGATGACAAATCCAACGCCTCACAGAGAACGTCAATCACACATAGATGGAGTTCAGCACTGCTAACAGTCGGTGCTGCTGCAGCTTGTGCAGCAGTTGTTACCTGAGTGCCTGTGGAGGAGCCACCTAACCCAGCAGGAGCAAACGGCACCTGTAGATTCTCAAGGAATGCGTTCATCAGAATTGGAAGACGCTGGGGACAACGCAGAGCATGGGCCTTTAGGGGGTCCAGCATAGCATCCATGTCTGGAGGCGTATCTGATGGAAACGTTAGACAGAGATCCAACGCGCATTCTTCTCCGCAAAACAGGCATCGAAGAATAGGTAAGATGAAGTCCACCCAGACTGGTCTAAAAGATAGAAACCAAGAGGCGTTCAGTTCTCTTAGGCAAGGTATACCCAGAAGCTGCACCATGCGTTCACGGTATTTCCGCTCCATGAGTATGTTCGCCATTTCCTCGGAAACTGGGCCGTCCATTGCGTAGCAGTAAGATTACAATCAGGACTCCTGCAATAAGGAACAGGATAAGCGGGAGACCTCCAAAGATGCTTCCCAATATGGAGTGTATAAAATTTGGGATTACTCCGAGGACTGTCTGAAAGGTGCTTAATAGTCCTGACCCTATGGTCTTAAATAGGTGTACAATACCGCTCGTATCAGACATGTTAAAGATACGACCCACCATTTCTACGAAATGAAAGGGGCAGTTCGTACGTATAAGCGCTTGTATCTCAGTCAAGGTCCTTGCAACTTGAAGTTCAAAGGTTTCTCGAGCGGAGGTTAAGGGCACGGGTTGCTGTAAAAGCATGGCTTTCAGTCTGCTCAAAGCATTAAATTGTATAAAGGAAACATTCAACGAAGGCCATAACGGCGCCTCCCTGACTGTGTTCAGTGGCGGAAACAATACTTGCATACAGCAAGTAACCCTGGAGTTAACAGTGACCAGATAGGCAACGCCCGGAAGCATCCCACAGCAACCCTGATCGTTTAGCATCAAGCAACTCCCATCCGAGAGCAGCTGGAAAACCGGCGTGATCATGGCCGCTGGGGTCCCTGACATGTGACAAGATAAGTTTGCTACTGAACCACTACATGCTCCATGCAGCGAAATATCCTGACACATGAGAGAACCGCTTAAAGCGTTCTTGCAGATTGTACCACTCAGAAACACTTCTCGATCCCCACTCCGGCATCGATATCTATATGGTAACTCCCAAGATTCCTTAATGTAACCCTTACCCATTTTTTCATATCTGCCTGCCTGCCTTTGCTCAAGGCAATATTGAAACTGAAACGTAGTGACCGGCAGAGTGATTTGGCCATGAATTAGCCATTCAGTTGATGGTGATTCGGCTACAGTGAATGGTAACCTTTCCAGTTTCTCAATACGCAGCATTGTATATTTAGCTCCCCTTTGTGCCATTTCTGTCTGTTTATCAGTTAGATTGTATCCCGAAAACAGAGATGTGGTGTTTATAAAACGCCAGGGCACGTAGCCTGCACGCAAAGATTGCAGCGTCCAGCTTAACATCATAATAGAACGTAAGTGAGATTGCCCGTGTTGTAACAAGGCCAAGTCTTGTTCTAATACGTCAATTGCCGAAGATACAATGTTGCCTAAGGAGTAAATCCTGGAGGTCAAAGTTGTTAATCCATTATCCACTACAGCTAATGTCTTCTATAAGTTAATACGGTCTATTTCCCGTATTCTTTCTGCGGCCTCCTGTTGGGATATTTTCCAGTTTTCATTATAGTAGGCATAAATGCCAGCATATATGAAACGTTTCTGACGTGTTTTCCTTGGGCCTAGTAAAAAATCCCTAAGGTCTACATCAGGTGTGAGTAAGGTCAAGTGATGTTTCACTTCTGTGAGTGTTGAGGTCTCTAGCCAATCAAGGCACAACTTCCCAACACTATAGGATGTCACTACCCCTGGGTGTTGTCTCTGTACATAGCGTGTATCTGGCCTACTGATACTAAACCCCTCGGTTGTACCTAGGAAGCTCTGTTGACATGTGTTCGTGTCAATGGGCCAAATCAGCCATTCTGTCCAATTGGGATCTGACCTGTTGTACTGGAGAATGTCATCTAATCCTACCCCATGTGTAGTTGAATTCTGCCCCCCACCCATCTGTGATGGTGCTGGAAACCCAGGTGTGTTCATTTCCTTGTTCTTGGCTAGTCCAAGACAGGATGTCTGTTGCACAGTTTCATTTAGAAATATCATCTGCTGTGGAATGAGGCATGCTCTAAAAAGCGCTTCTGTTCCCTGGACTTGCCAGTCCCTAGAACCCCAGATTGATTTTAAATCTATTGTGTCCTTCCATAGGTCGAAACCCTGTGTAGACAACTGGGCCATAAAGGAAGCAGAGTAAATCTGTTTGGTGTTAGTCAACATAATTTTCTGTGCTGATGTTGTTGCCACTTTGTAATAAAATGACTTTGGGTCAGATGTATTAAACCCTGAAAAGTATGTGAATTTCTGTGCAAAAGTTTGCGAATTACCATTTGGAGGTGTTGGGCAGTGTTCCCACTGGTGGTATTCAAATACATTTCTAAGTGTTATGGATTTGTGCAGAAAATGATGACCATAATGTTGATAACTGTACAATGTATCATAGTCTGAAGAACCTTCTAACATTTCATTGTTCGGAAATGTTGCAGTTTTTTCTAAATCAGACATCATGTTATTTACAGTTTCAGTGTCCCAATCATCAGAAAATGTACTGGCGGTAATGATATCACTTAAAGAAATTTTAAATACATGTTTAAGCTTTAAAAGTTCAGTCGGACCGAATATATCGAAACCAAACTTGTCCCATACTATACCGTCCGGTATAGGAACTGCTGTGATGTTCACTGAAGACAAGTCTCTTGGTTCACGATGTGAAGACTGGTGTGGCTTTAAAATCAAATTAACTCTTTGGGCTGTAAAGCTCTGCTGGAGATATCGTCCATTAATAAGCATACTAAAAGTTTTAGTTAAACCTAGCCAGAAAAGAAAAAATAGAATCCTAGTGATATTCCATAGTTTTATCCAAGGTAAGTCTTTCTAAAAAAAATGGAAAAAGTCAATGAGTTTCTGTTTGTGTGATTTTTGGGCTGGCGTCGTTTCCGGCTCGCTTGGATCCAGTGAAAACATATCAAAGTTCATGAAGTAGCCAGAAGCAGTTCGACCAATTGTTGGAATTGCATCTGGATTTGTTGAGATCGGATTTTTCTCTTGACGAGGCATGTTGACGTAGACGTCTGTAGTCGGTCTTATTGCAACTTGGTTGTTAAGTTGATTTTCATTTTGAAGTTGAACTCCCTGTTGAAGTGGAACGAGTTCCATAGCATTGTTGCTTAGTCCTTCATTCCGTACAGGTGGCTCTTCAAACGTGATGAGTCTGTCTGTTTGAACTTCTTGGATTGTAGCGAGAGGAGGGCGTCTGCTACTGTGGAGTCCATGAGGCCTACTGTTTAGTATCGGCCACATAGTGTGGTTTGGTTAAGTCGATTGAGACAAATCTTTTCTCCTTTTTCCCGGCAAGAGGCGGCAGAAGTACTGTTCTTGTGCCTTGGATTGCTAGGACCGGTACAGATGTTCTGTAGGATTGTCCGAATTCTTTCTTGTTTGCAATCTTTTCTCTGACCAGATCCCCAACTTTTGGGATCCAGACAGGTCTTGCCGTTACTGCCTTGATTTCCTCAGTGGCGGTCTGTTTTAAGTGGACGTTGCTTTGTTGTGTCCTGGATTCATTTAGATTCTGTAAAACAGCCAAACGATCGTGGATATCAAATGGTTTTTCATCCGCCTCTGTGCCTCCACAATCAAGATCAGGTACCCACATTCTTGTCCCAAATAGGACCTCGTAAGGAGTGACACCCCCTAGACAGCTTCTTGGCTGGTTGTTAATTGCTCTTTTGACCCCATAAAGGTGACTGACCCAACTACCGCCCTTGCCTAATAACCTAGCTGTTAAAGATTGCTTTAAGTCACGGTTTTCTCTCCACAACCGAATTGCCCTCAGGATGGTACGGAGAGGAGTACCGCAATGCTACGCCCATTCCTTCCATGGCCTCTTTGTAAGCCCGAGAGCTAAACGCCGGGCCACGGTCAGAATGTAACGTGCCAACTGCGTATATGCCGATAAAGACTCGCAAATCTTTTATAACAGTTCGAGCGTCAGCCGAGCGCTGAGGCCAGACCCATAGGAATCTAGAGCAGGAATCCACTGCAAACATGATATCTTTCTTGGCCCCATCTGATTGTAGGGGTCCGCAGTGGTCCAAATACACACATGCGAGAGGTTTGTCTGATTTTAGTAATGGTGTCTGTGCTGGGCGTGCTACGGTGGAGCCTTTCATCTGCTGGCAGATGTCGCACTTTAAGACGTAGTCTTTGGTCTGCTTTGTTAACCCTGGCCACCAGTAGCGCTGTTTCAATAAAGAAATAGTCGCTGTAACGCCTGTATGCGCAGAACCCAAACCCTCGTGTGCTGCTAGAATTAAGCTTTGCCTACGATCCATATTTGGTATTATTTTATCCCCCACTCCAGGAATCTGAGCACATGGAATGTTGTTTGCATCTAACTTGTAGGAGTACTTGAGTGGAAATGTCTTTGGTACTGCTGTGCTGCCTTTGCCTGAAGCAATGACAGCTATCATAATCTCGCCGTGTATTCTCGTTTTTGAACGAGTGATTGCAGCTACGGACGCTGTACGTACAGCCCCCTTTGCGGCTTCATCAGCCAATGAATTCCCTTCAACATGAACGCCATCACGTTGATGACTCAGTGTATGTATCACGTGAGCCCTTGGTAGTTCGTTTCTCAACTCCACTACCTGTTCCCATAGCATTTTATGCTTAATTGTGCCACCTTTTGCGTCTTTAAACCCGTTTTGTTCCCAATGATGTAGATATTCATTGTAAGACTGTACACAGTAAAAGGAATCACACACAATTAGTGTTGGGAATTCGGGTTCCATATTTACAAGTGCCAGTATCAGTGCTTTTAATTCTGCCAACTGAGCCGTGCAGTCTCCTAGAGATTGCGTTTTAGTGCAACATGGATGGAACTTTCCATCGCGCATGCAACCTTTAACGATTGCACATGCTGCGCTGTAAGCTTCCTTACTCCCTATGGCTGGTTGAGCAGATCCGTCAGTGTAAATAATGTATTCATACTGATCTAGAGGCAAAATCTCATTTGGTAGAGGATATTCTTGTTCGTATTGCAGAAATGCTTGTGTTTTTAAACTTGGATCAAATCTGTATTCAACATCCGTTGCAGTAAGAGAATTAGCCCATTGTATCTATCTGGGATGTAAGGGATATAAGGCTTTCGCATTTGGAATGCTAGCCTTTGTAACAGCCTATAAGGCTGGTACTGGGTTCACGACTATTATGCGCTTTCCTTGAGCCAGAGCTCTTTCTCTTGCTACAGCGGTCTGCACTGCTTTTCTGTTGAAGTGAAACGTATCTCTGCGTTCGTGTACAGGTGTGATTTGTATGCGATTGGTACCGTTTCGCCTTCATTGAAGGTTAAGTAAGTGTACCTGCATTGACCCACTATTACTCGGATCACTAAGTTGCGTACATTTACGCGTGTCTGTAAGTGTTTTGAAGCTATCATGTCTTCTTGTAGTGAACGTAGGATGTTTGTATGTTCCTGTGTCCATTGTCTGACTGAAAAATCAGGTTTTATTAAGTCGTAGAAAGGTTTTACTCTTTCTGTGTAATCCAAATTTTAGGAATCCCAGAATTGATTGTAAATTCTTTAACGATTTTGGAGGTTGGAGCAGCGCACACTTTTCTAAAAAGTTAGCTGCTAGGCTTTTTCCTTCACTTGACAGCTCATACCCTAAAAACAGGACATTGAGATGGGCAATTTTTGATTTTTTTAAATTACATTTATAGCCCTCAGAGGCCCACTCCTGCGCATATGCATGTTTTAAATGTATGGGAACGAGGTCGGAAAATGCTGCAAAAATTACCTTTTCTCCCTTAGGGCACTCCATGACAAATGCTGGCGGCCAGTCTTGCTCTGCTAACAGGATGTCATATCCAGATGACAGATTTTTCCAAAATAGACCTTTAACTTTCCTGGGCTTGTCCCCCTCCATCCGGAGTGTTATCTCATGTAACTTATGTGGGACACTTACCCGAGTATCAGGTGTTTCCACCGGGATATACTCACTCAACTCCGCTGTCACCAGAAATTCCTTCAGGTTCTGGCGAGCTGTTGTTACTTCTGCCGCGCTGTCTAGCATCGTCAGAGCCCATTCCCAGTTCAGAATCTGTGTCCTCAGAATTCTGGGCATGTCTGATCTTGAGACCTGCTACCTTCTTCTTTTTGAACTGAGGTTTTTGTTTTTGTTTATCTTCTTTTTAAGGTGCGTAGTCCGCAGCGCGTTGCGTGTCTCTGGACTTTGTACACTCCTCTTGTCTTTGTTCTGACCGTCCTTCCCTCTCTGAGTTTTTTGATGAACCCTGAAAGGAACGAGAGGAACGTGTATCAGTATCCTGATACCTGTCAGGTTTCCTAATATTATCCCTATTCCGGAGGTTATACCTCCTTTCAGAGGGCTCCTGTTGAGGAGACCTACCTCTGGATTGAGATCTGCTGTCTTTAGACTTTTGTTGCTTTTTATTCTCCCACTTCTTTTTAGAAGAAGTAGGTGTCTGCTTTGTAGTGTCCTTTTCAGAACTGCCCACCAGTTGTGGTTTTAATGCCTTCCCACCTAAACTGTCTCTGCCTAGTTCTGCATACGCAGTTTCAATTATTTCGGGTAGTTCGTGTTGTTGATCTACTGGACTGAACTCCCTTAGGCGTTGGCGGATCACCACTGAAGCTGCTTCCCCCTTAATGTTAGCTAGTATTATGGCTGATACCTGTTCGTAGTTACCTAGTAACTTCATCCCTAAGTTAAGGGCAGGCTCTGCTCCGTACTCATTTTGTATCTGTCTCAATACGTCAGGTACTACTGCTAATGACGGGATACCATGCGTTCTGGTATATATGGCAGCAAAGTCTGTACCCCAAGAGGTGCAGTCCTCTATTTGTGGTGTGATCCCCATGGGCAAGCAGATTGTTAGTATTCTGTGTTTATTACAGGTGGTAGTATTCGGGAATACTGCCTCAAGCTGAGTTATTTTCTGAGCTATCCAGAATGGTATTTGTTCGCGTTTTGCGGGCATTTTGCCCATTACCGCGTGTAATGTTTGAGGAGTAATTTTATTTCCTGTACCCTGAGCTGGAGTACTATTTGCTGCAACTGGTGCAGGTTGGATTGTTAAAGTCCTCATGATTAATTGTGTAAGGTTTCTATAGATTTTAATTAAATCTGTGTGTTGTACGAGTAAGTCTCCTGGTGGCATTGTGTCAATGTCAGGATATGGTGTGTAGGCCGCTAATATTGGCCATGTGGCTCCTTCTCCTCCGAGTGGGCCTAACCTTACTCTTCCTCGTACGTGGGGTAAGGCACCATTAAACCAGTAATAATGTTCCTGGTAAGTGAGTGGAATCTCTATGTCCTCAAACGGACAATATTCCGGTGGTGCATCTCCTTCTATATATAGTGAAATGTATTTGTTATTGCATTTGCTGCTGGGAATGTAACCCATGAATAGAATACCTCTGTTTTGTTTGATTCGTGTGCCTCAATCACGAAAACTACTGTGCCACCCCTAGCTTGTAAACCATTTTCTAATAGTCTTAGGGTGACTGTCCTTCTGAATTTTGGTGCAATCTGTATTGCATCCGCAGGATCTTCTCCTTCGTCTGAAAAATTCAGTTCAATCTCTCTGCCCTTACCTCGGCATCAGTCATGCTTAGAGGAAGAAGTGTTCCAAGGGAACTAAGATAAGGTGTTATGCACAATTTTTAGGAACACTATGTCCTTTCAAGCTTGAATAACCAACAGCCAATAAATAGTATTTTCGTACTACTCAGCTGCGGCGGATTTTGTGCCCACCCACTCCAGACGTCTCTGGGGTTTTGTGAGTAGGTTCTCTGAGAATAGCATGACTGAACTACTCAGATTCTACTGTTAAATAAGTACCCAACCAACGTTGGTGGCGCCATGTCGTGTAGTTCCTATAGTACCCCTGCAGGACCTGCGCGTTTGGATAACATAAACTGTGGGCTTGGTGGTAGACTGGCTCTGTGCACCCCCTCCGCGTATGTTAGCCGGATTTGCATTAGCTAGCTCACAGTGCCACTAGAATCTCCTCTTATCGGGGAGAGATTAGTTTCTGGCAACCTTAGATCATGCCAACCCTGATCCCTCAGAATCGTGTAAACAATGTACTACTTTTCGCTTAGTCACTCGTGCTTACTTGTTCGGTTTGTCTCAGAGAGTTACACAGAATAAACAGTCTGGGCGTTTCAATAAGTATTTATTGAACAGTTGTTATTCTAGTGTAAAATATATGTGCTGCAGCAACCAGCAGACAATAGCAGAGATATATTATCAGCAGTACGATAAAAGTGAAAGGATAGTACAGTTCTACCATATTGCAATAATGATGGTTACATACATGAATATATGAAATGCATTCATCAAAAGTGCGCGTACTCCTACGATGCCTAACTAGATGTACCTAAGTGTACCTAGCATGTGTGTAGGTCTAAAAGCCTAAGAGCCAAGAATCTCTTCTAGGATTTTAGTTGAACCCCATTACCTGAATAGAGAGAGTGTGGGACCCCGTCCTGGTCTCGAGTTGGACACCCCGCAAGGGCTGTGTTAGACCGCTGTCAGCTGGAGCGACTGCATGCAGGAGCCTCAGCGTCTCTGGTCAGTGTGTCAGCATGGAAGTCTCGGTTCCCTCTATCTTACCATGGCAAGATGTGGTGTATTTATACCCTAAAGTGTCTCGTCCCTTAGTATGGTTTGTATTGGTCTTTGTTGGACATGAGGAAGACGTCAGGGGTGAACTTTGTACATACATATTATGCGGGAGATGTAGCTGGTGAATGCTCATGCATAATTTATGAGTACATTGTAGGCCTGTGTTCGGGAAAAACCCTGCAGTGTTCTAACCACAGACTAGATAACGTTCAACCCTCAGAGTTCGTTGTGTACTGTAGGGAACTAATGTAGGTGAAAGATCATGCCTATATTAGGGCATAGGAGATCATTACTATAATAGGGCATAGACGATTATGACCATAATAGGACATATACGATTATGACCATAATAGGGCATATATGATTATGACCATATACGGCATATATGAACGTGTCTATATTAGGGCCTCTATACGAAACATAACACCTATGTACTGTGTTTCTGCCGTCGGGATTACGATGTCGGTTTCCCACAGCCTTTCCGTGCCGGCCCTTCCGACACGGAAAGGCTGTCGGAAAGTGACTTTAGGGGGCTCTAGCAGGGCCCCCTTGCCTCCGCGGTCTACGGGTGGTGGTCGAGGAGGTACCTAGGGTACAACCCTATAAAACCCTGCACGGTGTGGCAGGCACCATGAGGTGCCTGCCACAGGGTGCAGGGTTTTACACACAACCCCCAGTTCTCTATAGGACCCTGTATTATGGCCTTTTTACGTCCGTAACACAAGCTCCCTTAGAGAACGGTGGGAATCCGACCGTACAGTGTTCAGTCACATCGTAATCAAGCGGACGGAACCGCCGACCTCAGGTCAGTTGGTCCCGAGTCCTAGACGGTGTCGGTCGGAGGCAACTCTGACCAACATCGTAATAAGCCCTATGTGTGCATAAAATATTTAATGGAAAAAATACTGTTTTATTGGCATTTAGTGTATAACCAGACACATGAGCATATTTATTAATAAGTTGTAAAATAATAGGAACAGAGGTAGAAGGATTATCCACAAATATCAAGATATCATCAGCATATGCTGTAACTTTTATGACTGAATTTTTAAGAATAATACCAATATATTCTTGATTGAGACAGAAGAAGCATAACAATGGTTCACTAGCTAATAAGAATAATAGAGGGGATAAAGGGCATCCTTGCCTGTTACCTTTATAGAGATTGAAAAAAGAGGAAAACATGCCATTGGTTGAATATAGGCTTTTGGGTTATGGTACAATGCTTTAATCATATTGCAAAGTTAGTGCCAAAATTAAAAGATTCCAATGTTTGGAATAGAAATTTGCCAGTTTACTTTGTCAAATGCTTTTTCAACATCTAAAGCTCATAGACCAGCTCGATACTCAAAATTATCAGTAGACGAGATTGCATGACATAAAAGATATGTATTGTGTGCTGAAAGTCTCCCTCTCATAAAACCAATTTGATCCAGATGGATAATGGAGTGCAAAATAGGTGTTAGCCTATTAGCTAACATTTTTGCATAGATTTTACTGTCTTGTTTTATGAGAAAGATTGGGCGTAAATTTGCAACAGAGGTGCGGTCTTTGACTGTTATAACAATAATAATGGCCTCGCTAAAGGATCCATCAACCATCTGTGTTGACTGGAAATCATGAAATAGCAAAAGTAATGTAGGGGAAAGTTGAAAATCTTTTTAAATTCAACCGAAATGCCATAAGAGCCAGGAGATTTGTTAGAAGTTAATTATTTAATTGCAAGTTGAATCTCTTGGATAGTAATAGGCTGTTCTAGGGAATAGCTATTTTCCACAAAGATTTAATGTAATTTGCATTGAGTTAAAAAATTAGCAAGAACATCTGCTTGGATAGGGGCAGGTTTATCATAAAGAGTAGAATAAAGGGATAAACATTCCTGGGTTATATCTTCTGTTCTAAGTAATAATGTGCTGTCATATATTCTAATATCTGGGATGTAGAGTTTCTCTTTTTTAATATGCAGGTAATTAGCTAACAACCGTCCAGATTAATTTTTCTTTAGCAATTAGAAAGCCTGCACTTTCGCTTAGTAAGATATTGTAATCATATTGTGTTGTTTGAAATAGAGACTTGTATTTGGGATCTCTGGAAGAAACAGAAAGGTGTTCTAGTTCTGCAATTTGTTTCTCAAGGGAATTGAGTTGTGCATAAAAGGTTTTGGTTTCATGTACCATAATAGATATAGTAACACCTCGAATATATGCCTTAAAATCATCTCAGTTGGATAGATTAGAAGTCTAGTCAGGGTGGTTATTTAAAAAAGGAAATGGCGTTAGAAAGTTTGGCAGAGTTAATTTTATTTAAAATATCCACATTCATTCTTCAGCGAGACTTAAGTGAGTGTGTGCCATCTAATATACGTGAGAAGGATAACAGGGCATGATCTGAAACAGAAATGTGTTACATTTTAGGATTAGAAATCATGTGACATAAATGTCTAGAGGTAAGTAGATAATCGTTTCGGGAAAAAGTAGAGTGGGTGTTCGAGAAAAAAGTGTAATCTTTGGTTTTGGATTAGACAAGCCCCAGAAATCAACCAATCTGGTGGTAGTAAAAAAGAATTTCAGTAGATAAAAAGATTTGGTGGGATGAAATTTAAAAGTAGAATATCTATCAAGTAGGGGGTCATGAATGAGGTTGGAATCATATCCCATGATAAGGGGAATATTACCTAATTCAACAATTTCTGTAGTGAGATCTTTCCTAAAAAGGGGGGTCATCTTTAGTAGATGCGTAGACATTTACAAAATGGAGAATGTAGTGTCAATTGAATTTGGGCATACACAAATCTACCATCGGCATCATGATGGTGATTTAAAAGCTGTGCTTGTTTGGAAAAAAGAATGGCAATACCATTTTTGCAACCCAAAGCAGGAGTAGAAACAATATTTCCCACCCAGCCGTTTAACATAGAATGTAGCGTACCTCAGATAGCCACATTACATTTTTTAAATATTCTAACATTTTTCAACATTTAACAGGATGACGCAGACCTTTAACTTTCAGGGAGGTAATATTTAGTTTATGTGGGAGAGCCATAGGAGAGTGAGGCATATTTAAAAAAGAAGGTGGGATGTATACCAAGCAGAAAAATAGTAGCCCAGGGGAACTAGACAAACATGACAAACAGAACATCGAAAACACATAACGGTCCTGTTCCAGGACCACATACTAATATGCAATAAAGACAGAGGTACGAAACAAGATAGGTAGAGCTACTCTGCATAGACCTGCTCTCTACAAATATTAACATAATCAAAGTGCAGGTGAAACAAAAAAGTCAAGTGGAACTGTAACCTTGTGAGTCCATTTTAATAGGATCATTTTGGCCAAGGTATGCAATTAAGTTGGAATGAGATAAGAAAGATGTAGAAATATCGGTTTTGCATATATGCATTGTGAAGGGGTCAAATAGGCCATATTTATAGACAGCATCCTTCAATCTTGGTTGCAAATCTGAAAAAGACAACAAGTTTTCACTGTGTCTTTAGCAAAGTCTCGGTGTATAAATACTTTGTTGCCCTCTATCAAAAGTGAAGGGATTTTATGAGCAGCTTTCTGAATGCGGATGAAATGATGATGTCGAACCACTTTGAAGATGATTTGACAGGGTTTGGGCTGATGAAGTTTCTGAAGAGAGGGGATGCGATGAACCTTATCTATTTCAAACTTTCCGAAAAGTTGAGCTTTAGGAGTTTAGGCAGTACAGATTCCAAGTATAGTCGACAGTTTGAACCTTCAACACCCTTCGGAACATTAAATATACGTAAATTATATTGTTGGTTTCTATTTTCTAGGTCCACTAGAGTTTTATGCATTGGCAAGATTTGTTGGACTAACAGAGTTATGGTAGCAATAGCCGTGCTTTTGTGAATATGCTTGTACACACGTGCAGGCTAAATGAAGAAGACCAATGGCTGACAGCCTGGGATCTACACACAGGCAGCTCTATCGCAGATGTGATCCAGAATAAATTACGACCTGTGCAGACCTTATAATTTATTTGGGAATGAAACATTAAATACACCCTTTTTTTAACCAAGGTGGAAGTAGTGCTTCACTGTATTTACACTCTTGGTGTAAACTGAGAAAAAAAAATTAACATTCATAAGCGACTGACATGTCTTTTCCTATTTTTAAAACATCCCAAGCACACATAAAATATTACTTTGCCCATTATGCATGGTGTCTGTTGGCATTTATGATATTTTCCTGAGATACTTGCATGGTAAAGACCTGTACGTGGTAAAGGCAGTGGTGTAAAAAATACGTGTAAAGGCGTGCGTGGTAATTTCTTGCATTTTAATATCATACATCCCGTAATGGTATACTCGCATGCAAATTGTATTATTATCAACTTCATCACTAAGAGCCCACACTTTTGCCTTTTATATTGTTTACATAAGAGTCTATAGCAGCAGGTGATGCTATTATAATTGTTGTATTTTAGACAATATTTGATTTCATAGTCGACTGCTGTTATTAATGCAACAGAAAATAATTATTATTTCAACAACACGTGGCTGTTACTAAACCTCCAGTATGCAGAAGGGAAAGGAGAGCAAACAGAAAGAACATTCTTTTCATCCAGTAGAAACAAAGAAAAAGATTAACATGATTACTCCATGGAACAGTCATGGAGAGCAAAAATGCGGGGACCACATATCTAATTTCAAATGAAAAATGTGAATACAATTCCGAGATTGATTGGCACAGAGACCCAACACAGCAGTTCAAATGAGGCTCTGCCAATAGCACAGTGATCGCTGGCTCATGGTAAGAGGGACATCAATGCCCATTCAGGGACATATTTACAAGGAAGTAGCAGAGCGCGGCGTTAACCTCCTTGGCTTACGCAATGATCCGCCACTTCTAAAACGCAGGGCTGCACCGCATTTATAAGAATACGGAGCAGCCTTGCGTTTCCCCCTGCGCTGGCGCTATTTTCAGCTGCCTAGCGCCAATGCATTCACCCTTGCACCATAGTGCAAGGATGCCTGTGCTGCAGGGTAAGATTGTTTATGTGCAGAAGTTTTGAAACTTCTATGTGTGCTGCTTAATGCAGCACACATAGAAGTTGCAAAACGTAATTTTTTTAATGATTGTTTATGTGCAGGAAGGGACACCTTCCTGCACATAAACAATCAATGGCGTTTTGCTGTTTCTATACGTGCTACACAATGCAGCACACATGGAAACAGCAAAAACGAGTAGAAATTAAACATTTCTCCTCTATGCGCCAGGGTAAGACCAGGTTTTCCCTGTTCTTAATTTTGGTGCTGCCCCCATATTTACGCCACCCTTGTAAATATGGGGCAGCGCCAAAATCAATGGGTGTTGCAGTGGAACGCCCACCACAACACCCATTGCCCGCCCCTTTCACGCTAAGTATAGCGTGAAAAGGTGCCTTATTCACAAGGCGGCATTAAGCCACGTTAAGTGGCTTAACGCTGCCTTGTGAATAAGGCGAAGACCCTATCGCCACCACAACGTCGAGAAAACTGATGTTGTGGTGGCGATAAGGGCTTGTAAATATGCCCCTCAGTGTCAAATGGGTGAGAATTTTTAGGTTTGGCCTTAGCCAAGACCTTTTGGTTTCACTAAACTTATATGTCTCATTTACATATAGGGTGTTTCTGCCAGCTTTCTTCATCTATTGGTCTGTTATTGTGTCATTTACATTTTCGTTCCGCCCAATACAGCCTACAGCATGGGATAATGCGCCCGCCCTCTTCAGCCGTTGGCTAACTATACTCTGAGTGACGGCATCCTGCCCTTTCACAAAGAACACATCTACACAAAATGTTGTTTCCTTCAGTTTAGGGACTGTTTTGGATATGTGCGCTTTATGTGACCAAAAATGTTTAGCCAATTTTTTTTTTAGATTGGGCCTGTCAGCTTCCTCAACAATAAAGTTTTGCAAGAGTCATGACTAAACAAAGCGAGCATTGACAAACCCAAAAGGCTGGCGGTCAACGTCAGACCTATTGGCTTTGCCACTGCTTGATTCAAATTTGAAATTTCAATTCAAATTCACAACAAAGCGCTTAGAAACTGAATTGATATGGAAACCAAACCACACAACTTTAGGGATAATGTTACAGGAAAGGATCAAGATATATAGCAGTGCCTACCATGGACTTTACCCAACTCCGGTAAAAGGATTTTTAGAGCTCCATGCAAAATTGTATTTTGCCCTTTGGGAGCCCCTCATCAACAAGTAACAAGAACATTTGTTAGCCATTTGTTGTAACCTTTCACCCTTTGCTGGTGATGTTGTGAGACAGCTGTCTACAGTTGCCTTAATGTAGCATCGGCTCTGCTTTTTCCATGACAATCACGTGGACAATTTTCTTAGCAAGGCAGGTTGTTTCACATAGCAGTAAAGGTATGCAGCGTTACTAATGTGACACAAACAGATCCATCAGTCAACATTTGCAAACAAGTGTTATTTGGCCAATAGACTCCGTGAGCACAGCATACAGCACTAAAACGCACTGCATTACCTAGTGCAACCCCCCCCATAAAATGAGGGGCATATTTACCAATATGTCACACCGCGCAGCAAGTCCCCTTGCTGTACTGCGTGACAGGGAAAGGGCAGGAATGCGCCGTATTTCACATAATACGACGCATTCTTGCCTTTTTGCCAGCGCTGGTGCACACTGTGCTGCCTAGCACCAACGCAGACAAGGGTGGCTGCGTTGTTATCAGGATTGTTTTTGTGCTGTGAGGGGCACCTTCCTGCACAAAAACAATCCCCTGAGGCATTTTCCTTTTTCTCTGTGTGCTGCAGAATGCAGCACACATAGAAAATATAAAAATAAAGGAGTGACTCAGCAATCCGGGTACAATATCCTTGGAACGGAAGTGCACTATTTTCAGGTGGCTCTGCACATGCAATTAGGCAAAGTGCTGCACTCATGGTGCAAGCCAGCCAATGGATTATGTGGGTTGACCCAATGCCCCATGCTGTGCCCTGTGGTTGGCAGAATCGAAATAAGAATGATATTTGAACAAACCAATGAATGACAAGCAATGGCATAGCCAATAGGTCTTGTCTATGCAAGAGCTATTGGCTTTGGCAATGTGTTTTAGTCACTAGGTACACCACTGTGGCTGCTGTTCAGCATGGCTAAATGTTAGTGGCGTGGTGTGGGGTGGGGGTAGATTGGCGTGGAATGGGGTAGATTGGGGGGGCGTGGGGTAGTTTGGAGTGGAGTAGATTGTGGTAGATTAGAGTGGGGTAGATTGGAGTTGGGTAGATTAAATTGGGGTCAAGTGTAGTAAATTTGGGTGGAGTGGGGCAGCTTGGTGTGGAGTGGGGTAGACTGGAGTGGAGTGGGGTAGATTGGAGTGGGGTAGATCGGGGTAGAGTACAGTGGGATATATTGGAGTAGATTGGAGTGGAGTGGGGTAGATTGGTGAAGAGTGGAGTGCAGTGGATTGGGGTAGATTGGAGTGGATTGGTATAGATTTGAGTGGGGTGGATTATAGTGAAGTGGGGTAGACTAGGGTGGAGTGGGGTAGATTGGAGTAGGATAGATTGGTTGGATTATGGTAGGCTAGATTGGAGTGAAGTGGGGTAGATTGGAGTGGGCTGGGGTAGATTGGAGTGAGATAGATAGGAGTGGGGTAGTTTGGAGTGCGGTAGATTGAGGTAAATTGGAGTGGAGTGGGGTCGATTGATGTGGTGTAGATTGGAGTGGAGTTGGATAGAGTGGTGTGGGGTAGATTGGGAAGGAGTGGGGTAGATTGGTGAGGGATAGATTTGTTAGGGTGGGGTAGATTGGAGTGCAGTAGATTGGGGTAGATTTGAGTAGGGCTGATTGGATGGGGTAGATCGGAGTAGGGTAGTTTTGGGTGGAGTGGGGTAGGGTAGATTGGAGTGAGATGGAGTGGGGTGGATTGTGGTGGAGTGGGTTAGATTGGGTCGAGTGGATTGGATTGTGGTAGATTAGGATAGAGTGGAGCAGGGTAGATTGGAGTGGGATGGAGTGGGGTAGAGTGGAGTGGAGTGGGGTGGAGTGGAGTTGGATAGATTGGAGTGGAGTTGAGATTGGAGTGGAGTGAGATAGATTGCAGAAGAGTGGAGTAGGGTAGTTGGAGTGGGGAGATTGGATAGGGGTAGATTGAAGAGGGATGATTGAAATCTGAAAGAAACAATTAGTTATAGATTCCTCACCTTGTGAATTACCCCCAGGCGTCAGACTGGATCCGGAGAATTTTTCGTCAGCAGTACCCCTGCGCGTCGTAAGGTGGCGTTGGTCGGCTACGCGTTCGTCATCGGCGTTGTGGTCGCCGGGATGATGTTGCAGCAGCTACTTAGATGCCGCACTCACGCGCTGACGTCAGTTCTTTCTTTTTCCGCGCCACCCAGCGCAGATCCGGAGAGAGGGGTACCTCCAGTCACTTTTTGACTGACTTTTTTGAACGACTTTTGTCGACACCGTTTTGAGTCCTCGACTCCTGGTGCACGTAGGGATGCCCGGTTTCAAGGCTTGCGGTTCCTGCCGACGGTTGATGTCGGTGATGGATCCGCACTGCGTGTGCCTGTTTTGCCTGGAACGCGACAAAGACTCCAAGTCGTGTTCCGACTGCCGGACCATGAATCCGAAGTCTTTGCGGGAGCGGTCCCGAAAGCTTCTCGAGGGCCGGCAGTCTGCTCCGTGTCGTTCGAGATCCGGTCTTGTGGGAGGTCGAGGAACCGGTAGCGGAGCCACCACCACCAGTCCTCTTCCAAGTCTTCGCACTCCTCAGGTAAGTCGAAGCACAAGAAGAAGTTGAAGAAGCATTGTCGCTCTTCAACTTCTCCCCGTCCAACGGCCGACGCAACGAGGGATGCGGGCGGTGTCCTCCCATGGCTCCGCGTGCGGAGCCCGCTGGGTCGACTCTGAGTTTCCCTCCTTCCCGGGACCCGGAGCGACCCCTGCCCAGCTTCGGAGTTTCTACGAACCGATGCATGCCATCTTTGGGCAGCCCGACTCTGCTGGCATGCCATTGGGCCCTGCAGACTCGGCTGGGGGCCCTGGGCCTTCAACGCCAGCGGCTTCGGCCCCGACACCACAGGGTCCCCTTGGATCCAGGCCTGGATCCGGATTGGCGCCGGTCGACCTTGTAACACCTCCCCCGGCATCAATTCCACCGGCACCGCGTCCGCAGCCGACGCCGGTTGTGTCCGCAGCTGGTGTTGACCCCGGCCCCCACCCTGACGTGGACCCGGAGCCGTACCAGCGTCGACCGACGCCGGATCCGGTGCCGACGGGTACTTTTGTTCGGTACAGAGCAAGAATATCGATGTATAAATATCGACCTACAGAAATATCGAGGGAAAAATATTGTGGGTAAGAAATATCGATGTAAAAAATATCGTGGTAAAGAATATCGATTGTTAGGTAATTAATATCGATTGCAAAAATATCGAAGTGTTAAATATCGTTTACAAAAATATAGTTGTTAAAAATATCGATTCATTATTAATGTTATGAATTTTAGTATTTTGTATGAGAATTGTTTGTATTTTTATTATATGTGTTAAAATTTTAGCAGTTAATATTTTTTTTTAACTTGAATTTTGCGTTTTAGTTCCGTAGCGGGTTGTGGGTTTATAGAGGAATAAGGTGGGAAGCAATTTAATTATATAGATTTTATTTATAATTTATAGTAGTTAATAATTTTTTTTAAATTGAATTTTGCGTTTTTAGTTCCGTAGCGGGTTGTGGGTTTATAGGGGAATAGGGTGGGAAGTAATTTAATTATATGAAATTTATTTAATAATTTATATTTATTCATAATTGTATAATTGTGATTATAGAGTTATAAATGTGTAAATTAATTTATTAATAATTGTTTGATAATTAGTTGTTAATTATTTTAAATTAATTAATTAATAAATAATTAATTATGTTAATTGTTTAATTAATTTTAGGTGTGTGTTGTGGTTTTTATAGGTGTAAATGGTGGGAAGTAATTTATTTTTATTGATGATTTATTAATTATTTGTTAATTAATTTGCATTAAATAATTTGTTAATTAATTTGTATTAATTAATTAGTTAATTAATTTGACTTAATTAATTAGTAATTATTAATAATAATTGTGTAATTAATTTTAGATGTGTGTTGTGGATATGATAGTGTTAAACAATGTGTAATTAATGAATGTTTATTATTTCTTTTAAATAATAATATATTTAAATTTCAATATTAATTATGTTAATAATGAAAATAAAATTTAATAAAAATGTTGATGTTTATTTTTTTATTGGTGTGGTATCCAGCACTTTCCCTACTGTTGCACTCTCTGGATTGGAAATAGTAATTTTTACCCCTCCGCTATCCAGCACTTTCCCTGCTTTTGCACTCACTGGAGTGGGAATAGTAATTTTTACCCCTCCGCTATCCAACACTTTCCCTACTGCTGCACTCATTGGAGTGGAAAAGTAATTTTTACCCCTCCGCTATCCAACACTTTCCCTGCTGTTGCACTCACTGGAGTGGGAATAGTAATTTTTACCCCTCCGCTATCCAGCACTTTCCCTGCTTTTGCACTCACTGGAGTGGGAATAGTAATTTTTACCCCTCCGCTATCCAACACTTTCCCTGCTTTTGCACTCACTGGAGTGGGAATAGTAAATTTTACCCCTCCGCTATCCAACACTTTCCCTGCTTTTGCACTCACTGGAGTGGGAATAGTAATTTTTACCCCTCCGCTATCCAGCACTTTCTCTGCTTTTGCACTCACTGGAGTGGGAATAGTAAATTTTACCCCTCTGCTATCCAACATTTTCCCTACTGTTGTATTTATTGTGTTACAAAATGTATTTTTGATATTTCTTTTAATAGTTTAATGTGTTAATTAATTATAGAATGTTTTATTTTATTTTAAATTATTCATATATGTATATATTTTATTTTTATATAATTTAAAAAGTTTATAAATTAAGTAAAGATAATAGTTAATAAAATGTTTTTAAGTAAATATATGTATTTGTACACATTTTTGTGTGTTTATATTTTATTTAATTAAGTTTATTTGTTATATTTAGTTAAAATATATATTAAATGTAATTTATTTTGTTAAAAATATTAATATTATTTAACATATTTTATTTAAGTTATATATCTTTTTTAAGTCGATATTTTTTACAACTATGTTTTACTTCGATATTTTTGTATCAATATTATTGTACTTACCTGTTTAAGTATAGGGAGTCGATATTTTTGAATTCGATAATTTTTACCACTATATTTTTGTAAACTATATTTTTACATCGATATTTAATCAGGGAACCCTTTTGTTCCCCTGTTAAGCCCTGGTGTGTTTAGGCCAGATTGGCAACCAGAGGAGGGTGAAGAGGACTGGGAGGGGTCTGGTGACCCTTTAACTGACCAGTTGGAGTACGACCCAGACTGGAGAGAGGAGTTGGGGGAAGCCAGTGGTCTGGATACCTCCCCAGACCTTGGCATGTTGTCTCTTCCTACCGTGGCTATGGAGGAGGGAGCGTCTTACGCAGTGGTGTTGCGTAGGGTGGCCGAGGCTCTCAACCTTGAGCTCCCTACTGTGGCAGTCAGGACTAACCTCCTAACAGAGGTGCTTCAACCGGCAGCGAGCTCTTCGGAGCCCCTGCTGCCGTTTAAAGAAGCCCTCACTGACATCCTTTTGGGCACCTGGTCCAGGCCCAACACAGGGGCTCCTGTGGATAGGATGATTGCCCGACGCCACCGCCCGGCCCCGGGCAACCCTACTTTCCTCTCCCAACACCCCACCCCTGAGAGCTTGGTGGTCCAAGCCTCCACGTCCAAAGGCGCATTCCCTAACGCACCACCTGATAGGGAATCCAAAAAGCTGGACCATCTTGGGAAGAGGATGTTTTCTTCCTCCAGCTTGGGACTGCGGTCGGTAAACACTGCATGTCTGTTGGGCCGTTATACCCACTCTGTGTGGGATACGGTAGCGCAGGTGCTGCCCCAGTGTCCGGAGGAGGCCCGGGCTGTGATCTCCCGTGCAGTCGCCGAGGGGAGAGACGCAGCCAAGTTTACCATCCGATGTGGGCTGGACACCGCTGACTCGCTAGGCAGGACGATTTCAACGTCGGTAGCCCTTCGACGCTACACCTGGCTGAGGTCGACTGGCTTTTCCGGGGATGTCCAAGCTACCCTTATGGACATGCCCTTTGATGGCCGTCGCCTGTTCGGCGACAAAGCAGACAACGTGCTGGAGCGCTTCAAGGACTCTCGGGCTATGGCCAAGTCCCTGGGCCTCTCCACCACCCGCCCTGCGCAGTCTGCTTTTTGCCCCTTTCGTGGCTACGGAAGGGGTGCCCCACTACGTTCCACCCAGAGCCACAGGCCGGCGCAAGCTGTTCAGCCCCTGCGCGGCTGGGGATGTGGGACCCACCTTTGTGGGTCTGGGGGCCAGCGAGCGGGCCAGTCCACCACCGCCCCCTCTGCAGCAGCCTCCAAACCCTCCTAGTCTGACCTTTCAGGGCCACCAATCGCCAGTGGGCGGCAGGATTCGCCATCACCTCCCCCACTGGCGCACCATCACGTTGGACAGGTGGGTTTTGCAAATAGTCCGAAGGGGCTACTCCCTCCCCTTCGACACTACCCCACTAGCCATGCCACCTCAGTACCATCCTATGTCGGAGGATCATCTGGCCCTTCTCCAACAGGAAGTTACGGCTCTCTTGGCCAAGGGAGCCATCAAGCAAGTTCCTACCCCAGAAGTAGTTCATGGTTGCTATTCCCACTACTTTCTGGTGCCCAAGAAGCTAGCTCAGGTCCTTTCTGCCTTCGACCCTGGAGACTGGATGATAGTGTTGGACTTGCAGGAAGCCTATTTTCACATCCACGTCCTGCCGGCCCACCGGCGCTACTTGTGGTTCACGGTAGGCCACGAGCACTTTCAGTTTACCGTGCTCCCCTTTGGCCTTACCAGCGCCCCTCGGGTGTTCACAAAGGTGATGGCGGTGGTCGCAGCTCATCTGCTCAGATCAGGGGTTCCAGTCTTCCCCTATCTCGACGACTGGCTGTTGAAGGCGGGTTGGCCCCAGGCTGTCGTTTCCCACCTCCAGACTACGGCGGACCTCCTGCATTCGCTGGGGTTTTCTATCAATGTCCTGAAGTCACACCTGACTCCTTCTCAGAAGCTCCTCTTCATCGGAGCGGTTCTGGACATGACGCAGTTTCGGGTCTATCCTCCCGAGCAGCGTGTCCGGGATATTCGAGCTCTGATTCGGATCTTTCAGCCTCTATCCCGGGTTTCGGTCAGGGTGACCCTGCGGCTGCTGGGTCTGATGGCCTCCTGCATCCTGCTGGTGGATCATGTCAGATGGCATATGCAGGCTCTGCAGTGGGACCTGAAGTTCCAGTGGGCACAGCATCAGGGGAACCTGTCCGATTGCGTCCAGATCTCGGAGGGCACTGCACGCCAATTGCAGTGGTGGCTAACAAACTGGAATTGGGTCGACAGCAGATCCCTCTCCTTTCCCCAACCAGGGTTCACAGTGGTGACCAATGCATCACTTCTGGGATGGGGCGGCCACATGGGGGAGGCGGAGATCAGAGGCCTCTGGTCTCCGGCGGAGTCCGGGCTCCACATCAACCTTCTGGAGCTTTGGGCGATTCGTCTTGCACTCAAAGCATTCCTTCCCTCTGTCCGGGGAACAGTAGTGTAGGTGTTTACGGACAACACCACCGCCATGTGGTACTGCAAAAAAACGGGGCGGGGTGGGGTCGTGGACCCTATGTCAAGAGGCTCTCCGTCTCTGGACATGGCTGGAACATCAGGGCATATCCCTGGTGGTTCAACACCTGGTAGGTTCTCTGAACGCCAGGGCGGACGACCTCAACCGCAGGTGCATGATGGATCACGAATGGCGTCTTCACTCGGAGGTGGTGCAAGGTCTCTTTCACAAGTGGGGAGAGCCTTGGGTAGATCTATTCGCCACCAAAGAGAACGGGCAATGTCAGCAATTCTGTGCGTTGGAATTTCCAAGGCGGCACTCGCTAGGCGACGCTTTTCATCGCGAGTGGAGTTGCGGTCTTCTATACGCCTTTCTGCCTATACTATTTCTGCCCAGAGTGCTGAAGAAGATCAGACATGACCGGGCCCAAGTCATCCTGGTGGCTCCGGATTGGGCACGAAGAGTTTGGTATCCCGAGCTATTACACATGGCCATCGATCCTCCGATCCGACTGCCTCTTCGGGAGGATCTTCTGTCGCAGCAGCAGGGGACGGTCCTCCACCTGAACCTGTCCAGTCTCCACCTCCTTGCATGGAGATTGAGCGGTGACAGTTGACGGCCTTTGACCTTCCTTCCAAAGTCTGTGATGTTATCTTAGCAGCCAGGCGTCCCTCCACTAAGACGGTATACGCCTGCAGCATGGAACAAATTTGTGGCATGGTGCACAGCAAAGGCTGTGGATCCCCTTTCTGCCCCTCTTTCTGAGGTTCTCTTGTTCCTCCTTTCTTTGGCCCAGCAGGGCTCTGCTCTGGGCACTCTAAAGGGCTACCTCTCGGCCAATTCAGCCTTCCTTAGGCTTCCTGATCAGCCTTCTCTTTTCAAGTCCCCTGTTGTAAATCGCTTCCTTAAGGGCATTACTCATCTTTTTCCTCCTGTTCCCTTCTTAATGCCCCAGTGGGACTTGAACCTAGTTCTAACTTATCTTATGTGCGCTCCCTTTGAGCGGCTATATAACTGTCCTCTTAGGCTTCTGACCTTAAAGACTACTTTTCTGGTTGCCATCACCTATGCGCGCAGGGTGAGTGAGCGCCAAGCTCTTTCTTCCAAACCTCCTTTTCTGGCTGTTCATCCGGACAAGGTTGTCCTTCGAACTCGTCTATCCTTTCTTCCCAAAGTGGTTACTTCCTTCCACATTGGTCAAACTATCACCTTGCCCACCTTTTTTCCGCCTCCGCATCCTTCTAAAGAGGAAGAGAGGCTCCACCGTCTGGATCCAAAACGTGCGCTTTCATTTTACTTGGATCGCACAAAACAATTCTGGGTGGATGACCAGCTCTTTGTTGACTACGTGGGCGCTAAAAAAGGTTGGGCCGTACACAAACGGACCATCTCTAGATGGGTCGTTTTGTGTATCAAAGCTTGCTATTCTTTAGCAAAGAAGGAGCCTCCTGTGGGGCTATGTGCCCATTCCACCAGGGAGACGGCAGCTACCACTGCTTTGAGACGGGGAGTTCCCCTCAATGACATCTGCCAGGCAGCGACGTGGGCATCTCTGCACACGTTCACAAAACACTACTGTCTGGACAGCCAAGTCCGGAAAGACAGCTTTTTTGGCCGTTCTGTTCTCCAGGACTTTCTGGTGTGAAATTGGTTCGCAGACCCTCTTCCAGGGTTGGTATTGCTGGGGTATCTATTCACAAGGTAAGGAATCTATAACTAATTGTCTCTTTCAGATGAACAAGTTACTTACCTTCGGTAACGATATATCTGTAAGAGACATAGATTAGTTTTGGATTCCTTACCGCCCCACCCATCATCCCCATTCTGCAAACTGGCTTCTAGGGTTAAGAATTTCCTTTCAGGGCCCTAGTTTTGCGAACCAGTGGTCAGTGTCTTGCATGGCTCTGCGCTTCTGGTAAGGAAAGTCGTGTACAGAACTGACGTCAGCGCGCGAGGGCGGCGTCTAAGTAGCTGCTGCGATGTCATCCCGGCGACCATGACGCCGACGACGAACGCGGAGCCAACCGACACCACCTTACGACGCGCAGGGGTACTGCTGATGAAAAGTTCTCCGGATCCACTCTGACGCCTGGGGGTAATTCAAAAGGTAAGGAATCTATAACTATTCTATGTCTCTTACAGATATATCGTTACTGAAGGTAAGTAACTTGTTCGTCGGGTAGATTGGAGTGGAGTGGGTAGATTGGAGTGGAGTGGAGTAGATGGGATAGACTGTAGTGGGGTAGATTGGGGTGGGGTAGATTAGAGTATGGTAGATTGAGGCGGGGTAGATTGGAGTAGGGTGAAGTGGGGTGGATTGGGTGGAGTGGGTTAGATTGGAGTGGAGTGGAGTAGATTTGAGTGGAGTATGGTAGATTGGAGTGGGGTAGATTGGAGTGAAGTGGAGTGGGGTAGATTTAGGTAGAGTGAAGTGGAGTGTGATAGAATGAAGTGGGGTAGATTAGAGTGGAGTGGGGTAGATTGGGTGGATTGGAGTGTGGTAGAAAGGAGTGGAGTGAGGTGCATTATGGTAGATTGGAGTAGGGTAGATTGTGGTAGACTGGAGTGTAATAGATTGCAGTGTAGTGGGATAGGTTGGAGTGTATTGGGGTAGATTAGAGTGTAGTAGGGTAGATTAGAGTGGAGAGGAGTTGGATAGATTGAAGTGGAGTATGGAGAGGAGTGAGGTAAATTGGGATAGAGTGGGGTAAACTGGAGTGGAGTGGGTTGGACTGGGGTACATTGGAGTGGATTGGGGTAGATTGGAGTGATTTGGAGTAGAATGGGGTAGATTGGAGCAGAGTGGGGTATATTTGAGTGGAGTGCAATAGATTGGGGTGGAGTGGGGTAGATTGGATTGGAGTGGAGTTGGGTGGAGTTTAGTGATTTTTATTGAGTGGTGTGGGGTAGATTGGTGTTGAGTGGAGTAGATTGGAGTGGGGTGGATTGGGGTAGAGTGGAGTGGGGTAAGGAGAGAGGCGTAGAGTGGAGTGGAGTGGCGTGTTGTATCGTGTAGTCGAGTAGCGTGGCATGCCGTAGAGTGTAGTGGCATGTCATAGAGTGTAGTAGAGTGTCGTAGAATAGAGTGGCGTGGCATAGAGTGAAAGGGAAGTAAAAAGGTGACAATCGCACTTCTGATAATGCGCAAAGTATTCCAATTTATCTTTTGGTGTGTGCTTGTGGGTATCGCCTCCTGAACAAGAGGCGTGCTGATGAGTAATTACTTGTGATGTGTTTTCCTGAAAGGCAAAAACGTCCCCAATAAGCACTCCTGTGTTTGAATTACAAAAATTGAACCATTTGTCCGTGGTAGCTGTGTTTCAATTTTTCCATCTTTACAGTTCTCTTCTATTTTACTCCACAGAGCTTCAGTACACTTCAGGGTGAACCCGCACATTTGACCCTTATCTATTTCTTTCACCCAGATACTCACACACCCTTGATAACACGGAACACAGTGAATGCTGAGCGTGTCTACCGGACTCAATGGATTCAGTTTAACACACACATGTCAGGTATGCGGCATAATCGGTAATCGTTAAATGTTGCGGCATGCGAGTGGTTCACAATTTTACACCTTGGTAAAAAGCGGTTAAAAAACGCATCGGGCATGAATTATCAACTCGGCATTTCTTATTGGGTAACTATTTATCATTCATTTTATTTACTACCATTCTTTATTTCATTTTAAATTTGTCATTTGCTAATTTTTCACTTTAAATGGCTCCTCTCTCTGAATTCCTTTTGATTGTTCACTTGATGATATACACATGCGACAATCCCACATGAATCCCACACATTCACCGCATTTTTCTAAATCGTTATTATTTACACATTTTTTGTAAAACACCATTTCTAACTCGGGCACGACAGACCAATTATATCAGTACTCAAGATTAATTAGTGGTTTTACTTTTCAGGAAACATCCCCTGATGAAGGGCTCAGCCCGAAATGCATTGGACTTTCTATTACAAGTATAACTAAAGATTTTCTGATGATGTAATGTGATGTGAACATTACATATGCCTTGAAAAAACTGTAAAGATTAAAAAATTGAAACACTGCTACCACGGACAAATGGTTCAATTATTGAAATTTAACCACAGGAGTGCTTATTGGGGACGTTTTTGCCTTTCTGGAAACCGCATGACCAGTATTAAAGTGAAAGGGCACAGAGTGGAGTGGAGTGGCGTAGTGTGGAGTATGCATGGAGTGGTAGCGCAGCGCCGGTACAGACAACACATGTACAATTGAAATGACCATTACATTTGCACTGAAATACGGTTTTACTGCATACAAATGAAAATGTGTGCAAATGTCGTCACTTAGTGCATTGATGTGTTTTGATCGTATTCAAATATTTGTTTCCACCACACTTCAGAATTACAAAAAAGTGCTTCATTTGTACTAATTCTGATATATTCTGAAGATCAGCACAATTAATTTTTTTTGTTGTGTGCTAGAAAAAAAACCATTCTACACCCTCTCCTCTTACGTGGATACTCAGCAGGATTGTCACCTAAATTCTCTCACTTTAAAGTTGGAGAAAGAAAAGCAAACATCAAGATGCCTTGGAAGAGAGCTTGACATTTAACCTCTGTCTTTGAATGCACAGCAAATGTGACAAGAAAAGATCAAGATTTAAAGGCCTGTTTACAGAAAGCCAGTTTGTGGAAGAATTCAGTAAACAAGGTTTGGGCAATGGGAGGGACAAACTCAAGCTGGACAGCCTAAAGCTAATAAAGCCAGCAAATAAAAGCCAGAAAATGTGAGTTACAAACCACAAAGTCAATGGTAAGCAAATGGTGGAATGCATTCATAGGTCAGCTTTATGAATGCCCCAAGATATCTTTAGCAAATTAGATTCATCTTCCTGCTGCCCAAATCGGCCTTTTGTGAATCAGATGGCATGTCCACTTATTTGATCTGGGCTGGATCGTACCCCAAAATTAAACAAGTTACCCCATAAACTGTCTGACGAAAAGGCGATATTATTTTGCCTCACAAGTGCAACACTTGATGAAGTGGTAAGATGAAGAGAAACAACTTTCCGTAAGCTGTGTGGTGCTGTTTATTTGAGGCACAAAGTCATGATCTCATGCATAGTGGGTCCCGGAGTTTATTACACAATAGGTCCTATGGCCTGGATCTGGGAATTGGCTGTTTAGAGAGTGATGCAGTGTCTCTCATTCTTTTTAGATGCACCACTATGGGGCTTATATGGCTTTCATGTGCTTAGACAAGGGACTGCAGTGTCTATATAGGTGGACGGTGGTTGTCTGGTGATAGGAGTACTTTATAAGAAGTGATTGTAAGAAAAGGTCTCCTTTTGCATGATTACCTCCATTTTTGCTGACTGATGATGCTGGTGTTTTGACCCTGTGCATTGGGACTCTGGTAACCAGGCCCCAATGCATGTTCTCCAGCCCCTAAAACATGTGGAAATTGGCTACACTCCTAATTGGCATATTTAACTTACCTAAATGTCTATGGTATATGGTACAAAGTGTACCCAGGGCCTGTAAGTTAATTGTCACTAGTGGACTGCAGCACCTATTGTGCCACCACTAAAGGGACAATGCAAAACACTTCTGCAAGCCCGCCACTAGTAAATTGACCGGGCAGATATTAACTACAAGTGCTACCTGTCACAATAACTACTTTGAAAGGCCTGAACCCTCCTTTTAAACATTCATAACTCACCTCTAGGTAGACCTTAAATACCCTTAAGGCAGGGTGTATAATATTTAAAATTAGAACATGTACAAGTTTAATATTAGACATGTCCTTAAGGTGACAATGTCCTAAAAGCTACTTTCACTGTATCAGGGTGAGCTGTTTCATGTGAAAGCATTGGGACACTTTATTAAAGTTAATAACATAAACTCCACTTAGGAACCCGATAAAAAGTTAATTCTTAGACTTTTTAAAGTATTTATTACAAGTCCATTTATTGGGAAAGCTGGCTTTGTAACAAATATTTTATAAAAGTTACTTTTAAGAAGTCACCTTTTACCTGCCTTTTGCATGCCTAAAGCATGTAGAGGCCTATTTGCGTGAACATCCAAATGTCACCCAGGAGCTGAATGGCTCCTTGATTAGGTGTGAATTGGCTCTCTGAGCTGAGACAAAGTGGAGATGTTGACCTTCCCTTGACAGAATGGCCTGGGGGCTGTGCCCAGCCCCTTGCTTATCTTCAAATGATGCCTACCCTTTCACTGGCAAATGCAGCTCATGCCTGGGCCAATCCACCCTTTTGTTTAACTAGTCTGCCTGGCACCAATCCCAGTGGAAGAGGACCACAGGGGAGGGTTTGCTAATTTCGTTGGGCACACTTTAAGAGTGGGCACAGGACCTTTGCACAAGGGAAGAGAGGTTCTGCTTTGTTGGATTAAGTTGGATTTAGGCAGAGAGGGTGACTCTGGCATTATTTGCAGTAGAGCATACAGGAGCTGCTTCTAAAGTGGTTAGGGTTATCCTTGGGAACTTTTTCATTATTGGTCGAGGGTCAGGCGTCACCCCCACCCACAGACCAGTGGCAGGCATAAATGTTCTTTAAAACACTACTGGACCTTTGGAAAACAGAAGAAGGTGTGTGACCTGTGAGGAGAACCTTTAGGGCTGGACCTGCTTCCACTTGCACCCAGGACACAGAAGTGGATTCCAAGTGTCTTTTGGCTGATATACTGTTAGGCTACATGGACACAACAGGGGCACAAGAGCTGAAAGAAGCCTACTTTCTTGAAAGAGCCCAGCTGACCAGTTTCAACTGGAACTGCCCTGGACCCTGCTGGTGGCTTATGTTGGAGTGAGTCCTTCTCCCCAAGTGGTGCCCACCTCAGGTCCTAGACCCTTGATCGCGTTTAGAGTTTACTCCTCCTGTCCCCAAACTGCAAAAAGTGGGACTAAGAAACTTTTGCCAACTTTCTGTCTGCAGAACAGACAGAGACAGGGGTTGCCATTGAATCCACAGCCATTAGTCTCGAATTGCTAGTCCGCCTCAACTTGCCATCTTGCCCAGCTCAAGGAAATCCTACTTCCAGCAAAGTTTGTAAGTCCAAATGTAAAGGGCTTCACCTGGACCGACACCGAATAGCATCGGATCGATGTTGAGGCCTTCCTCAGCTCGAACTTCACCACTCGTGGCTTTCCCGCCTTCAAAGAGGACAGCGCCGGGACCGTACTTTTCAGCAACCTGCAGTCGTCAAGTACCACTTTGAATCCAGCTTGCAGCTTGCCCTACCAAATGACTCGTCAATGACCACTTTTTCTCCATGCAAGTTTCTGGGATAAACCTGGTCCTTGTGTCTGTGTGGTGATCGTTTGCAGTCAGCCTTAACTTTTGAGTTTGACTCAGTTCATTGTGGCCAGTTGTCCATGGTTGGCGCTTTGCGCTTTTTGGTGATGTTTTCATTTAAAACTTTAATAATTCATATTGCTGGTTCCCCTTATTAGATTTTTGTCCTTTTCATGTCATTTTGTTCATTAACATATTCTGTATATTTATAGATTGGAGTGGGATTTTTATTGTGCTGTGTTTTTGACTTTTTACCTATTTTGGTACTTCTAAATGCTTTGCATATTTTCTTAAGATAAGCCTGTCTCCTCTGTGCCATAGCTACCAGGGGCTGACCTTCGGTTTAAATTACTGAAAACCTTACTGGACCTAACAGGAATAGTGACATTATCACTTGTGGTGGACTACCATCCACTCCAACTAATAATCCACCTTCTCACAGTGAAGTTAAGAAGCGATTTGGGGTACAAGCAGGTGATTTCTTGTTGTATCCAAAATTAGTGAAATCTGTCCAAACTGCCTGAGAGAGTTCCAATGGGAGGCCACCAGACTCTGCCACTCTGGCTTCTAGCCCAGTGTTGACATCTAGTATTTGCACTTTATTGGGCAATCTGTAAGGACTGCCCATATTCACTGCTCATTATTAGGACTAAACGGGAGGAGCACAATGGGGCCCCAATATCAGAAGGTGAGTGGGACAGACATTTTTTCTTACACTAAGGTAGTCATAAGCAATGCCAGTTTTAAAGCCACTCACTCACTGCATACTGCACACTTGAAATCCTCCATATAATACACCTTACCTGCATTCAAGGGGCCTAACCTGTGGTACTGACAATGCAGGGTTTCTTTTTTATGGTTTGACCCTGCCTTGTAATTACCGGCTATCGGGAACAGGTGGTTTTCAGCATCGCGACTGATGTTCTGTGTTGAATCTTTCCTTTAAAGAAGTGTATGCTGGGTATTCATCTGACACCATAAAAGGACAAAGTGTGCAATAAATGTATGACTCTTTGTCTGCCATTGCTAAGAGGTGCATAACAATACATTGGCTGTAGAGTAAGACCCCTACAAAATTTTGTTATTTTGCAAAAAATAACGACAAAGTTGTCACTTTTGTAAAAAAAAAATCCTGCAATTTTTACAAAACACCCCGCAAAAACTGTGATTCTTTTTTCAAATGCGCTGCTGCTAGACCAATAATAGGAGGTTCAGCAATAGGCTAGCAGGTAGTAGAGATGCTTGCTTACTTGGGTGTCAGTAACTGACCAATGATTTGCAACCGTAGTTCCGGTCGCAAACCATTAATACATACTATACCAACTCTCAAATTGGAAGGAATGCCCCTTTCATGCCCCTTCCAAATTGCAATTCGGCATGGGTCACTAACCCCATTTTGCAATTTGGAAAAACATTTCCAAATGGTAAAATGGAGTAAGTACACAAGAAAAGAGATTTTGCAGTTGCAAACCCTGTTATTTTTGCAAATTGCAGGGTTTGTCACTGCAAAATCCTCAATGCATCTGGCCATTGGTCCCTTAACATCCATGTGACATTTTCATCAACTATCATAGGTGCACCTGCCACATGTGACTGATTCTGTCTTCAATCCCTATAAAACACCATCATACATACGAGATGCCTATTCCATGCCAGGTATTTCCACCAGCTACATGACATGGGTGGACAACATCATTCCATTGATGCCCAAAATATGAAGAATTACCACCACAATGTCTATACCAGCCAGTATTATGCCAGAGGTAGACACCATTGTGCTATGGGTGCCCACAAAATGCCAAGCACAGCCATTATGGGGCCAGGGCTAGCATTACATCTACAGTGGAGAAATCATCATCATAAAGCTTTATTCGGCACAATTTATCTGAGCCATAAAAGCACAAAATGTTACAATAAATTATTACAATATGATTAAAACATCATTCTCTTAAAACCAAAATTCACACAGTGCCAGAGCAGTTAAAATAAAACATAAACCATAAAAACTATAAATGTATGTGCAAACGTAATGCATAAATACACCAGAGGGAGAGGTGTTGCGCAGCGGCCAGGTCGGCTGACTCCGGAGCGCGGAGCTCACGGCTCGATCGCCAGCGGCAGCTCAGCCCAGCACCATGTGACTCTTGGCAATAGCTCACTTAATCTCCCCGACGGCCCCCAGCACCTTGAGACCCTTAGGGGTGATTAGTTTGTGCTTTACAAATACCGGGTTACTTATTTTACACCAGACCAATTTATAACTGTAAGGTTAAAACGCAATTCTGATGACCATTGTTTACATATGACCATAAAACCCCAATGGAATCACCAATAAACAAAGCAACAAGCTAAGATTAGTACATTAACCCTTATCAAGTTTTCCGGTTTCCTGAATCATCTAAAAAAGCTCTAATATTGATTACTACGTAAGAGAAACAGGGCAACCCTGTAGCATACTCTAGTGTCCCCTAATTCATACAAAAATGTAAAAGCCACCTGATGGTAAATAATTCTCTCTTGTAAAAATAATGGTTGAAGAAGGGATTTCCTGGTGATCAAATAAAATCTTCAAAAAACTGCTATGTGCTGAGTGGACTGTTCTGATCGGTTATTACAGGGACATTTTCTAGTAATTGTGCCCCAGCTCTCGTTTTTAGGAAAAGCAGTCAGATGATGGAAAATAAGAAGTTGCAAGCGGGTTAAAAGATACCTGTGCTGTGCATTGTTAACTATCGTAAGGCACAGTTTGCATCTTAACTCCTCATTCCATGCTCTGTACCGCCCTACTGTAACCTTGAGTCGATCTACTTGTTTCCTCTTCCTACAACAGACTTCCAGCACATGCTCTCTTATTTCTTTATTTGAATTCCTTAAGATATCCTCTGGATGGGACCACAGATCCCTCTCTGCCTGGTCCAGTCCCAACAGGGTCTGTTTTATGTTCCGTAACCATGGGATTCTATTCATCATATCTAGGCCAATACAGTCCTTAAGAATTATCTTAGTGAACAGATTGTCTTGTTTGGACTAGACCGATCCTCACAATAATAGAGGTTTAGTTTCAAGGATATCAGAAAGGAAATGAACTCCCAACTCCCAGTGCACGATAGATGCCGGGGTAGAGTGAGGTACTGACAGTAATCTCCTTAAAAAGGTATTTTCTGTTATCTGTAGAATGCTCTTGTCCCCTATAGCCCAGGTCCCTACACCATACATTGGGGTTGAACTTGTTTTAGCGTTATAAAGGGTGAGCATCAGGGCAATAGGTTTATTACCTAACTTAGCGGCAAACCTCATCAACCTTTCATTATTCCTAATCATGTTGGAGACACAGATCTCCCTTTGGTGCTGCCAGTCCAATTTAAATGAAAAATGGATCCCCAAATAGCTAAAAGTGCTAGTATTTTTCAGTTTACTCCCTTAATAAAAAAATTATGTTGTTTCTCTCCTGCACAACCACAGCTCATTCTAAACGTTTTTGCAATGTTAATTTTCATACTCCTTTCTTCCATAAAATCTGTGAAAGAATGTATTAAAAAAGTGTAGGCTTTTTGAGGTACATGCTAAAACAGCCACATCATTGGCGTACAAAAGTATCGGGACCTGCCGCCTACCAATCCTGGGAGTATCTGCACCCACTGCTTGACGCGTTTCTTCCACGTCATTTATGTATAATGAAAAAAGGAGGGGCCCCAATACACACCCCAGTCGAACCCCTCTTCTTATGTTGAAAGGTTCTGTTAGTTCGGCCTGTGTTACGAATCTAACTTTTGCCTCTAGATGTTTGTACAAATGGGCTAAGAAAGAAATAATCTCCTTTGGGGCCCCCTTGTTATCCAGACATTCCCAGAGCTTCCTATGATTAACGAAATCAAAGGCGCTACTAAGGTCAATAAAACAAATATACAGTGATATATCCACAGCTTGGGTATACTTCCCCATTAATAGGGTCAAGTTAAGCGATTGCTCAACTGTCCCCCAGGCCTTTCCTAAATCCTTACTGTGCACTAGATAGAATTTGATTCTCTTCAGCCCATAGTTCAAATCTCTCTAGCAAGACTCTCCCCAACAGTTTGGCAGAACAGTCCAGCAGTGAGATGGGCCTGTAACATTTTGGGTCGTTTCTAGAACCCTTCTTAAAAATGGGTATAATTAGGGAGGTTGACCAGGTAGGGGGTATATGCCCTGCTCCTGCTGCATTAAGAACTTGGTTAGAAAGGGGACCCATAAATTGGGCTCAGATCTGGTCCTGTGGCCTTACCCTATGGGCTGTTGTTTTATAGCCCTAACTACCTCCTCTACGATAAATGTTATACTGGTGGGTTGCTCGCCTGCCCAAATACATGGACCACCCTCTTCGTCAGACCTAGAAAAATATTGAACCAAATGGTCTGCCCATTGGGTAGGGTGGCTGCAGATTCCAGGTCAGGATCTGTTCCCCTTGTGAAAAGGGGGGGGGCATTAACAGTTCTCCAAAACAGAACACTGTCTCTAGTTTCGGTGGCCTGCACCAGGGTCGCCCAAGCCGCCCCCTGTAGGAATTTTTTCCTGGACTTTATGCCATTATCATAGTTTATTCTAGATGTCTGGACTGCCTCCTTCTCCCTGGGGCATTTGTTAAGGATTTGATTTTGATCATCCTGGTCCTAGCCTTTGTGCATTCCCCATCAAACCACCCATACCTTTCCTTCCAACGAGATTTAACCCTTGTTGTCAATAATTGGTTAATGGAGCTGGATATTATTATGTGGGCATCCCGTGTCTCCCTGTGATTATTTTCAGGCTCCAGCCCATTTTGCAGTTGGTCCAGGTTCTTTGCCACCAGATTCTTTATAAAATCAGCTGGATTAACACCTGCCCATTTAATCCTGACACTGGTGGCTTATAGGGGCAATGTTAACAATTTTCCCCGAATCCCAATTTGCTGGAAAGTTGAGATTCAACTTTAGGACCCTTGGGTTATGGTCACTAATACAGTTAGACCCTACCCGTAGATCTAGGATGGTTCTCTTTTTGGAATCTGTAATAAGGATGTGGTTAATATTACTATCACCGCCTCTCTCCGTAAATGTAGGTAAGCGACGCGGGTCAATAGACACACAGTGTTTGGCTACTTTCAGGTTTAATTTTAACATCAGGTTATTAAGCGGTAAATCATTGGACTGTGTAAAAAGTGTGCTAGAGTGTTTCCCTTGAGATCATGGTACCCACATACTCTTTTGGACGCAGTATGACATTCTGGGATGTTAAAGTCTCCTGCCCAAATTATGAAAGAATGCTGGTCAATATAAGTTTCCAAATCTATTTCAAGTGCATTAACCACCTCCACTCTTGATGAATCAAAAACGTTGTAATAATGTATAACTGTAACGGACAAATTAATGCCCAACGTGAAGGAGCCAAACTGATAATAAGGGGACTGTAAAAACTCTTCTTCATTTGTGGATCTAAGATCGTGGAGACAAAAGTTACCAAACCCCCCCCATAGGCCTACCACTCTTCAAAGGGGTGGCGGGAGAATTTAAAGCTACATATCCATCCTTCACGATTAAGTTGGATTTTAAATGACTAAGAAAATGAGTCCTTGGACCACATTTCTAGTTGCTTCCAAACTGAAATTAGGCACTATAAGTTGTTATAGTGTAACCAATGTTTTCCTATGAGAAGGCCAGCCTTACCACAGTGAAGAACGCCTTTATAGGTTTTTCCCTGCCAGGACATGTAAAACATGAAATATACATGTCCTACATTTTGAATACCATGCACCCTGCCATATGGGCATTAAGGCCCTACCTTAAGGGTGACCTATAGAAATTAAAAAAGAAGGTTTAGGCCTGGTGAAAGGTTTCTTTTGCCAGGTCGAAATGGCAATTTAAAACTGCACACAAAGGCAGGCCTGGCCATGTTTCCCAGTGCGTCTTTAGTCGGTGGCACTCTGAGTGCTGCAGCCCACTTGTAGCATTTATCTTACAGACCAGGGCCCATAATATGTAAATGGAGCATTTTCATTGTTTGCGCTGGGCGCAAAGTTTTAAAAGGTGCACCCAGTGCAAACAATGAAAGTGCGTCGCATTATGAGGAATGCACTGCTCCCATGGCAGCTGCGAATTCGCGCTGCCCTGGGGGCAGTGCATTCCTGTGAAAAACGGAGCGGCTGCTTTGAAGCCGCTCTGTGTTTTCACTGTGCAGGCGCCACCTGCCTGCACTTTCAAAGGGGATTAGAGATTCCCTTGCACGTGGGTGCAGTCACTGACTGCACCTGCCTGCAAGGGGATGTATGGGGGTCCATGTTTATGTTTATGGGATTTGTAAAGCGCGTGACTACCCTTGGGCATCTCAGCGCTAAGGTGATATAGGACGGAGGCTGTTAGCACTTGGGTTTAGGGAAAGAGCCATGTTTTGAGTATTTTTTTGAAGGACACTTCATTTTCAATTAGTCGGAGTTCTGGGTCCATACTGTTCCATAGTTTTGGCATCAGATGGGTGAATGACCTTCCACCCCATCTGGCTCTCTCATGGGACACCCTTCTCCCCACCAGAGGGATGTTATCAGGGGGCGCACTGACAGGGAGAGCTTCTTTGCCTCTGCGCCCGTGTCTGTAATAGGGCGCGGGCGCAGAGGCAAAGGGATTCCCTCATACGCATGGGGCACACCCCCATGCAAATGAGAGAATGCCCCCTGCAGATAGCGCTGTCGCTTTATATGATCCAGCACTATTGGTATTACAGAAGGGGCCACACAAGTGTCTGCAGCCCCTTCTGTAATACCAAGTGACCCGGGTCGCGCAAAGTGGGCGGAAACGCCCTTTGCGTCCCCAGAGCACTCTGTAATACGGCCCCTGATGTACATGGAGTACCATATACTAGGGACTTATAAGTAAATTAAATGTGCCAATTATGTGTATGCCAATTTTTCTCTGTTAGAAGGAGAGCACAAGCACTCTACCACTGGTATGCAGCAGTAAAGTGCATATATTTAGGGCCAGCATTAACAGGTTCAGCATAAGAAGACAAACATCTGGGGGAGTACCACACAAAAGATGGTCCTCTCCAACAACACCCAGAACATGTAGAGAAATACCAGCGTTAGGCGGTATTACCCCAGCGGTGGGCACCATCATGTCATGGATGCCTCCATAATGCCATAAATTACCAGCATTATGCCAGGAAAGAAATGTTTCAGGATCAGAATTATGTCAGAGGTAGGCACTACCAAACTATTATGGTCACAGTATGCCAGGAATTACTATAATTATACAAGGGAAGACCCCCATCGTGCCAAAAATGGCCCCTGTATGTGGACAGAAGGGAGACTGGACGCCATGAGGTACAGAAGATGCAGTGGTAAAGAGGGGCATCGCTCAGCAAAGAAAATGTGCAAATCTCACTGAAAGGTACATTCAGTTAGGGTTAATTTGTTTATTGTGAACTTTGAATTCAAAGCCAACATACTTTCCCTGGACCAGTCATATCTTGGACATATTGTCTTTGGCCTCCAGGCTAGGACCTCATTGATGTTTCATCAGGAATCAGATAAACACGTTATTGGCCACATTTGCAATAACACTTCACACTGAACCTTCTATAGCCTTCCCCTTAAATAACACTAAACACCTGTGTTGCAAATTTATTTTGAAAATAGATTCTTGTGAGGCCCTGAAGGCTCACAAAATTATCTGTGATTAGGTGTACTGTTTGCCTTGGACAAATTACAGGGTATGCTCCCTACCGCAGACTCCAGTTCTGAGGCTGCCCGCGGCGCACGCAGTGTGTCCATTCAAAAGGGCGGCCACATTAGGCACATCACCACGTTACAGTTGTGGGGACCCCCGGGGAGTCCCTAAAGTCTGGCACCACGTCACTCCCGGCGCCCAGAGGGTTGGGGCAAGGTACCTATACCTGCCCCACCCATCTGGCCTTCCTTTTTGTGAGTAAAGTGATGGACTGGTGGTCCACGGTATTTAAGGGGGATAATCCCCACATAAATGGTAGCACCGATTGGGGTGGCCACCGTGCAGTTTGGCTCATCAGGCAGGTAGGGCAGCTTAGGTTAGTCACCGCTGCCTGCCCTTGGATCGCCAGTAAGTTAACCCATTACGTTGGCATACTTCTTGCATGAAATAAACCTGCAGCAAACTGTTTTCCACCAAACATGTTTGGTGTGATTATTTATTGCAGTGCATGCTATGTTCATCATGTGGGGGGAGGTTGCCTATATCAGCACTATGCCCACACTAAGATGGCGCAGATTGTTCGTTCCCTTTTGAGGCATCGAAGAATAATGCTTGTGTACTTCTTATGACTGGAACAGTTTAAGGGTTTCAAGTTGCACTGAAGGTCTCACGTGCAGACCAACTAAATCTTAGCTATTAGCAGAGTGAAAGCTGACCTTATTCCGGAAGTTCTGCCCACGCATAATTTTGCAGGAGCATAAGTAGAATGTTAAATGCGCTTTGCCTTTTAGAACATTGTATGATTCTTTTTGTATTTTTATCTAACTAGAGGAAATGCACATTTTTCTAAATCTCGATTGCAGGCTGTGCTAGAGTCAGCCCAAGCTATTAAGCACTGGAGCATTAGACTACCTTTTTGTGTAAAAATATATGGAAGGCACCCACATCTACCCTTTCCCCAGTGCAGTATTTGATTTGTAAAAAAACAATAAGTCCCGAGCACAAAGTTTTTCTTACAAATCGGCCACCGGCATTGTCTAATGTCATTATTGTCAAATACAAAGGCTATTTCATCCCTGCTTTCTCCCTCAATCACTTTTTTTCCTTCTTTCTCGCCCTCCTTTTTTGCCCCTTTTTTGCCTTTCTCTCTCTTGTTTTGGGTCAAAGTCTGATGATGAGAAATAAGTCCCGTTTCCCAAAACTCAGTGCAGTGGACCCCACCTGCACCATTGGCTAAATCATGGGTACTCACAAACATTTGCCCAGGGGCCACAAAGTACAGTCTGTGGTGTGACCGAGGGCCGCACTGATGCCAGCAGGGTAGCGGTGTTGGGTATGGATGGGTCATGGATTGTGTAAGGAGGTCTAAAAAAAATTAAAATAAACGGGCAAGCATTTATTTGCAGGTTAATAACGGCTTGCCCGTTTATTTAACATTTATTTCTACAATATTTGTGCTCAGCAACTAGACAGCAGCTTGTTTTGCTGTTCACCAGGGGTGCCGCATGTAAAGGTCAAGAGGGCCGTACTTTGAGTATCACTGGGCTAAAGGAAGCGCTACTTCAATATACTATGTTCTCGTTAAGGCCTTTCCAGCAGATTTCGGCCCTCATGCAGCAGGTCGTGAGCCCTGCTGATCAAACAGGCAACCACAGTGTGCTGCAGAGCTAGTGACTGGCCAGAAGCTGGACTTATTGGTTAGAAAGCTTGGGGTCTCATAACGCAACAAGGGCGGTTCACAGGCCGTTAGTTAGCAAGCAAGCCTCCTTTGTGAATAAAGCCAACTCTTGCGTATTTTGCTGGTATTTATGATAATTGCTCAGTACAAGTTTTCACTTCTGCATCATTGCACATATGTTGGTTAATGTGTCATTGTGTAACGTAACTGGTGCTCATGTAAAGTGCTCCAATACCTTTGGGTTGAGTTCGTGCTATATAAAACAACCCAAAAAAAAAATGGACTAATGGTTCCAAGATGAGGGTTTCCATTAGAGCCCCTGTTACAATTAGTGATATGTATTCCCAGGGCTTTAAGTGGACTGAAAAAACTAGGGGGTCTCTCAAAGGGGCATGGCCGATGTAATTAAGGGCGTGGCTTAAAATACGCAAGATAAAAATCTGCGCTTAGCATAGTGTGCTGCCCCACTGGTATTGTGCTCCTTCTGTCATTCCATACAGATATATAATACAACAAGTAACATTCCACCTACAACAAGGCAGGGCTTTTGGGTTTGCCAATGGTTGTTGGTTGTGTAAGATAAATAAACAAAATCTATGGCTTCGTTGTATTGAATATTGAAAATGCTTCAGTTCTGAAATGATGAGACTGTGAGAGAACTATAACGAGTTTCTTTGAGGTTACCTCAAAGGCAGTGAAGGGTGGCACTGCTGCAGAGTTCAGATTTTTTTTTACACTGAGTGCAAAAATGGAGAGCCCGATAGAGACCCGTTTTGGTACCTACTTTTTAGAACTGCCGGTGCTGAGCACTGCCGGGACCCGGCCCACTTAAAGCCCTGCGTATTCGGTACGTAAACTCGTCCCTGAAATGAGATTCCAAGCGTGGCGGTAATCGCCAATCTGCCATTGTGCAAAGCGTGTATCCCACTCTATTTGTCCACAAGTTTATGGCAGGTAAAACGTGGCAAAGGTCTTGTTGGTGAAAAGTGCGAAATTTTGATTTGTGCAATTTCCAGGGTGTACGTTCCAAATTGTGCATGTTCCAGTGTGCGCATAGTGGAATTTAATGTTATTGACCACAATATTCTTGCCAGGTTTTCATGGTCGTCAATTCACCGAAATGCCGGGGGTAGCGGAAGTGAGATCACATGTTCTTTAACCACCACTTTCACTCACACACACATAATTACATATACAAACAAATTCACACATATACACTTCCGCACACATAAAAACACACTCTCACCCACAAACATGCACACAACATACATTTAAAAGCATTTTCTACTCACCTCAGCTGCCATGGAAAGGCATATTCCAGCTTATTGTACTCCACTTTTATTACACTATCAGTGAATAGCATATATATATTAGTGTAATAAAATATTGACAGAAATTAAAGAGAGTGGAACCCCAGCTGCCCCTGTGTTCCTGGCACTGAATTTGCCACCTCTGAGGCCAGGGGTCGCAAAGGCAGTGCTAGGGGGTAGCAAAGGGCAAGCCAGGGGTCACAGCTGCGACCCCTGGTGACCCCTAAATGACGTCCATGCAAGTTTTATCTGCCAAAAACGTGTGGGTCTATTGTACGAGGAATGTAATTTGCACGGGGGGGGGGGGCAAATAGGAAATGTTCAGTTAACCCACTGGGGAGCGCTGCCTGACTTGCAAGCCCATTTGAGGTGCAAATAGGAGATCGTACCCGAAAAACAAGGAGCCCTTTGGTTATAAGGACCTTGGGTTTGTGCTCTTTATTGAGCGTTCTAATAGATTTAAGTGACAAAGCTTAGAATGTAAATTTGTTATGTGCATGGTCATTGTTTATTGCTTTAGAACTATGGGCCTGGTTTAGAGTTAGACGGATGGGTTACTCTGTCACAAACCTGAGAGGCATTCTGTCCGCAGTATTACAAGTGCATTATATCCTACAGCGCTGCACTGGTGCCGGCGGGATATCTGTCACCTATGTGGCGCAGTAACCCGTCCACCAAACTCTAAATAAGGCCCCATGGCTGTATTAGTCTGGTTGAAACTTTTTTGCATTTGTAATTGTATGTAGCGCTTATTACCCCTGATGAGGCGTTGAAGCTCTTTGCAGAGCTTAGCACGGTTAGAGGTAAAAAGGTAGCAGATTAGTACTTTTTTTTCCTTGTGGATTAGTGGATTGTAGATTTGTGATTCTGTCTTTGAAAGAACCATTTGTTTATAGCTGGTATGCACTCGAGGCAGCGTTTGCCGTTAAAATAAAAGATTTTTAATTTTAATTGTAATTTATCCCTGTCAGACTGCACCTTCTGCGAACAGACTCCCCCATGGTCATGTCACAGTTTGGAACCAATTAGTTATTAGTTCTCAGTTGGGAGGCACTGATAATTATTGTTTTTCTGGTTATTATGTGAGTCATTCTTAAAAGAGTGAAACAGCCTAAACATACATCTCGTTCCTTTGCTGAGCATAAATACCAATTAGTGGCTGTCAGCAGACCTACCGTCCACGTGTTTCTGTTTGGGAGTACTGTCTGTACAGGGTTAGAGGCAGAGATACTATCAGAGAGTGAATCTAGCGAGGGCTGCTGGTCTCTGTGAGTGGGGGTGGACTATTCACGTTCTATTCCTTACATAAACCTGTGCAGTGAGGGTGGACCTTTCAAAATACAGCACATTTTATCGGTAAAACTCTTAGGCCCTTCTTACGAGTTATATTTCACCCAGAGCGATAACTCAGAGTGAAATTCTGCATCTCACAATTATGAGTATCTATGTGCCCAGATTCCTCAGGTCTACATACTCCAGGCCCAATAATTCCCTGCTGGAAGACTATGGGGGAAAGCATTGCTTACTCCCCAGTACTGCTTCAGGGGTCAGACGGGGCTGGGCTGTGTGTGATGCTGTCCACATCAGTGGAGTAACATTAGCTCCAAGGGGCCCCCTCTGGCACTGTGCAAGGATGGCGATCTGGAGCGTGGGTGGCCTGCTCCATGTACTTTGCAGGGGGGGCCCCTCACGTTGAGTTACACCACTGTTCCGCATCCCTGCCCCCGCAGAGGTACAGACAGTCCCAGCGTCTAATACAGACACAAGCCTTCCCTGCAACAGGGGTGCCCTATGTATCCCATCAGTCCTTATGTTGGCAGAAAATGCCAGTGGTTTTTCCCATAGAATGCTGTCACTCACAGAGGTAAGCCAATGTTGAAGGGGGCCGACCCTGTACGCATTGCTGCATGCTGTGGTGTGCAGAGCTAAAACCTGAAGGACACACTGGCATACCAATTGATGAAGAGAGTTGGTTTAAAACCCCTAAAAGTAAGTATATTATATGTAACATTTTATAAAATGAGAAGGCCTTAGCTAATACCAGACCTAATAATGGAAAATGAATATTTGAAATCGCAAAGGCTTATCAAGCTGAGAAAACCATGAAGGTACTCTGCTCTGTTTTGGTGCCAAAGATTTCACTAGCTGGAGGCAATACAATTGCTTCTCTTTTTTTTATTAGTATGAGCAAAAAATAATACAAGTCAGTTTACTCTGTTGTGCCGTATGCAGTATATTAAAATTCAGGGCCCGTACAATAGCCCGACCTTTGTCAATTGTATCTTAGATTGAAGCAATCCGTGTTGTTCCTACAAAAAGGGAACAGCATTTCTGTGACCTCTGGAATGAAAACAACTACACTTTCTGGAATTTTAACTGGTGCCCAAAGAATTTTAACAAGCAGTTCTAATATGTAAGTGACCTGCATTGTAGTTCCTTTGTGCTCTGCCGTGTTGGCAACTGTGAACCATCTTAGGCCCGGTTTAAAGATGGAGCAGTTAATTCTGATATTCTGTTACTGTACAAATTGGAATTTCTAGTTGAGTGGTAAGCGCACCCCCCCCCAACCCCACCCCTGGCAATTAAGCATGGGGAAAATGGCTGTTAAATAATGGTACATTCAACTTTTGATGAAAAATGTACCACAATCAGCATGTTATGCCCTATTTTTTCAAGCAAAAACTCGCCTGGTACTGTTTATGACACCTGGTAAACAGTGATCCCTGCAGCGCCGGAATATCTTGGCTGTGACAAACCACACCCTCTGCGGGGCCAACCATACTCGGTCATTTCCGCCTGCCAGTAAATATTGTGGTAGTAGCGCACTGCAGTTATACAAACTTTGCAAGCAATTCCCACCACATGGGAAAAATGAGGAATAACGGTTGGAAAGAGGTTAATGCTAGTATGTTTTGCATCCTCTCAGATGTGTTTACCGACCGGCTTTTGCTGTCTTGAAACCTTGCCAATCATAACCGTCCTCCTGAGGTAACATAAAGACATAGGGGCATATTAGCAAGAACCTGCGATAATTATCGCAAAGCTTGCTTAGCGCGCGTTTTTCTATCGCCGGCTATCGCTGGATATTACCGCGGAGATAACATGCTATTAGCAAGGTTTATCTCCAATGCGATAAAATATCCAGCGATAGCGGTGAAACCCAGCAATAACGCGAGAAATCCAGCGATAGATTCCTCGCGCTAATGCTGGGGACTTAACCTTGCAATCCACCTCCCATTGACTATTATTGTTAAGTCATGCTTTTACCAGTTCTAAAAAACCAGCGCTAATCGCGGTTAGCGCGCGTATTTTTATCGCCTCGCGGTTATTGCTAATAGGCGATAGCGATGTTAGCGACTGTTTTCAGTCGCTGTTAGGTTGGGAACGCCTACCTTGCATGTCATTAGCGATAAATATCGCTGACATGCAAGGCGATGTAATTCCCAGCCTCTAACGCCTGAAAGCTGTCGCTAACGCCTGTTAGCGACAGCTTGCTAATAGGGCGTTAAAAATATCGCCGATTTAGCGGCAAAAAGTGCCGCTAAATCGGCGATAAAGCCCTTGATAATATGCCCCATACACTCTTGGTGTGCGCAGTTTTAATTATGCGAGCAGTCTCCTGGAGTGCTTGCTTATTGGCCTACCAACAGCATGCAGAGATTCCCACTTTTCCCATGGTTGCATGATGCTGGCAACGTGCAGTCATTTTATATGCAACTGCATACATTGCTTAGCATTTACTCACAAGGGAATCAACACAAATTACATTAGAATACAAAATACTTGCAACAGTCCCCATTTTCACTTGTGTTGAATAACCACACCTATTTTTTATTTTTATTTAATTTTTATTTTTGGTTGTTTTATATAGCGCAAACTTGACCCTAGTAGGGTATCAGAGCGCTTTACATTCACATAATTTTCTACTTAAAACAACATGAACACCTTGCAGTTTCAGTAAACCTGATCAGTATACAGTAAGTTACTAGCAACAGGTAAGCTACAAAGTCATAGATTAAGTTAGTTAGTTGTACATTGCAAAGTGGGAGAAACATTTCTGCGTGACATTCAAATTTGCAAAATCAAAAAAGACGTTATTGGTCACTGTGTGGTAGCGTGTCTATTAAACAAGAAGGTCCTCTGCTAATGTCAAGACTGCTGGAGTTATGGCAGGAATTTGCTCATGAGAAAGGTTTTGGCTGCGTTTTTAAAAGCTGCGATGGATGCGATTTTTCGAATGTTAGGGGGGCAGTGTTCCAAGGGGCATATTATCAAGAAACGCCGTTAAAATTATCGCCGTTTTAGCGGCAGAAAACTGCCGCTAAAGCAGCGATAATGGGCTTGATAATATGCCCTTGAGAACTCCAATAGAAGCCCATGTTCTGGTGTCAACATGGGCTTCTATTGGAATTCTCAAGGGCATATTATCAAGCCCATTATCGCCGCTTTAGCGGCAGTTTCCTGCCGCTAAAACGGCGATAATTTTAACGCCGTTCTTGATAATATGCCCCCAAATTCTTGGTGCTGCGCCGGAGAAAGCTCGGTCATATGTTCTTTTCTTTCGGAAGAGGGCCGGTTTCAATAATAGCATTCCTCGATTCCGGGAAGCCCGGCATCCTCCTGATAGAGTGTTATTGTGTCCTTTTCCTAGCTTTTTGCCACAAATACCCAAAGTTCTTGAGAATGAAAGAAAACTTTGGAACTTTGCACATGCCTCGACATAACACATAGAACAGGAACAAAAGGGCCGATTTACAAAAGTAAACTTTCACTTTTGTATAAGTTTACTCTTATTCAGTATTCACAAACAAAAGATTTAATAGTAACTTTATGACTGCAGAGTCTCTGAAGTCAGAGCGGAGAACTCCACACATAAAAAGATAGGACAGGTCGAGCTTTTTATGCGCGGAGTTCTCTGCCCCAACTACTGAGGCTCGGCCAGTAGTAAAGTTACTATTAAATTGTTTGTTTGTGAACACCAAAAATGAGTAAACGGAGATAAAAGTGTAAGTTTACCTTGTGAATCGGGCCCATGTGAAGTAGACAATGTACAACCTATACGTCAAAGTCTAGCGCCTGCTTCCCCAGTGAATGTTCTCCACACTCAAACAGATGAGTGGAACATCACCAAGCCGCAAAACACCAGAACATGGAATGCTTATAAAGGTAAACAAGGTAGGTCCACAAATGACAATGTAATAAGAAAACATGTACAGTACATCACCTTCCAAATTAAAAAAAAAAAACAGAAAAACAAACCAGCATTAAAACACCCTAAACATTACTGCACACAACAATCCTTAAACCTTGCAGGCATTGGCGCATTAAGAACTGATCTAGTACTGATTGTTCATGAATCAGTGGTAACATGAAAAATTGCAGAGAAATTTTAATGCAAATCACTACCAAAGAAATCATCATGTGACCTGGTGCCAGAAAATGTGGTTTTGAAGAAGAAAATCCAGTGGATGTTGCAGAACCTGAAACAGAAAGAGTAGGTGATACCGAGTGAAGTCCATCACCATTAGGAGAAATCAAAGCATAATCTTTTCAGTTAGCCACCATGAACTGTCACCAGTGGAAGAGGAGTCTGCACCAGAATGAATACTGTTTCCTTTGTTCAATAAACTTCCTTTGGCTTGTTCCTGAGACAGTTTGACTAAGTTCCTCCTACTCCATCTCCCCTTTCCAAAGAGCAAAACTGCCCCCTTAGAAAGCCTCACAGCGTGGATAGGAGACCTATACTTTGATTCCCCCTTTTCACTTCATGTGGTTTTCTGATAAGAACCCAATCACCAATATGGAAACTAATTTCTTTAACATGATGTTTCTTGTCAAAATTTGCCTTTCATAAAGCCTGTTGATGTAACGCCCTAGTTGAAACTGCATCACTGGAAAATGGAGCAGAGCCATTTGGATTAGAGTGTAACTCCTTTAACCAATCTGGATATAAATTAAATCTGGGAGTTCTCCTTTGAAACAGTTTAAACTGAGACACTCTTGTTGTACTGTAATTAAATAAGGCAACAATATCTATCTTTAAAAGGCCTCCACATCAGTTCCCAAAGCTAAAGCAGATTGTACTCCTTCCTTCAAAAACCTGTTCATTCTTTTCACTAAACCGTTAGCAGTGGGCGAATACAAGGCCACCTGAAGATGTTTCCTGTGATGTGATTCAATAAATTGCTTCCTAAGCGTGGATGTAAAATGCATGCCATTGTCAGTGACAATTTCCTTGGGTGCCCCTTCAGTCTGAAACATTTTCTTTAAAAAACTAATCACTGAGTTTGTATTCGGAGCAGCAGTACCTTCAAAATACATCCATTTAGAGAAATATTCAATAAAAACTAACATACATCTCTTCTCCAAAGACAACACATCAAAGGGTCCAGCAAAATCCAAAGCAACCTTCACCCAAACATCATCTAGTAAAGGAACCGTGTGTAATAGAGTGTCATGCGTTTTCCAATATTTATCTGAAAGCAGACAGGTATTACACAAATCAACCCACTTCACAACCTGAGCATCCGTTGATGACCACCAGTAATACTGCTCCAGATTTTTAAAAGTACTATTGATGCCTAAATGACCCATATGAGCCTCTCTAATCAAAGACTCATGAAGAGACGTTGGAGAAATGCATGCATCATGTAGCATCAAAATCCCCTTGACCACCAGCAGCTCCTCAGACGCATAAGCAAATGGCTTTAAACAAGGCTCTAAATTCCTCACCTTTGGCCAACCTATTTTAATGTAATGCAACACTTTCTGCAGCTCACCATCCTGCTTCAGGGCTCCCAACCAGAACTGCAGTGTAATTACACCCTTCCCATCCAATATCCTCAACAAGTGTGACAGCACATTTTACATCATACTGTATATCAGAAAGGTTTTTAGTGCCCAAAGGCAATCTAGACAAATGATCCATCCTAATATTCTTACCAACAGGAATGTACTTAATATCAAAAGTGTATTCTTGGAGATGTGACAATAGTCTCACCAGCCTCACAGAAGCCTTGGCTGTACCACAACCATTCAGCATGTACATCAGTGGCTTGTATATTGATTATTGATATATTTCAAATTTCGCTCCCCACAAAACAAAATTCTACATTTCTCCACTGCCCTGCAACACGTGAAAGACTCCATTTCAATGGTGCTATTGTTTGACTCAGAATCCTTAAAACAACGTGAAGCAAGCGCAAAGATCTACTCTTTATTGTTTGCCCACTGTGATAGCACCGCACCTTAACCAACTTGACTTGCATCAACCAATAGAAAGTCCCCTTTCCTGGAGATGAATGTTGACAGTGCAGGCGCAGTAACAATCAATTGTTTTTCTTTCATGGAGGCTTCCTTCATAACATCGTTCCAAGCTAAATTTGCCCCTTTTCTGAATAAACTGCATAAAGGCTGGACAATGATCGCATGCCCTCTATTAAAACATGAGTAGTACTCGCTCAGTCCAAAACTTGAATGGAGAGTGTCTTTGTCCATAGGCGGTGCAGCATCCTGAATGACTTGAATACGTGAGAATTTGGGATTGATTCCTTCTGAGGTAATTCTATGGTCAAGATAACCTACCTCTCTGCTAAAAAAATGACATTTTGCACTTCTTAAAGTAATGCTGACAACATTAAAGACAGTCAAAACGTTTCCTAAGATAGAATTGTGTTCCTGAACACTTTCTGCACAAATTAAAACATCATCCTGGAAAGCTTGAACCCCAGGAATATCAATCAAAAATTGTGTCAATCAACTTCTGAAAACAGCTGGCAGCAGAAGCCAACCAAAATGGTAATTGCAAGAATTTGAATGCACCTAAAGGTGTCATAAAAGAAGTCAATTCCTGCGACTCCACATCCAGGGGAATTTGATGGCTCACTCACCTTAAAACAAGAAGTAAAAAATACTTGACCTGACTTAAATTTGCCAGCAGCTCATGAATATTGGGCAAAAAATTACAATCAATAATGATGTTCTTGTTAAGGATGATAAGATTCACACATAAATTAATCTTACCAGATTTTTTTCTAACAATCAATATGGGACTTACCCATTCGGCTGAATTGGTCCCTGTATGATGCCCTCAGGGACCAACCTTTGCAGTAAACATTTGAGATCATCCATCACACTCAATGGAACAGGTCTCACTTTATGTGCCACAGGTGTTGCATTGGTTTTGAGTCTGATCCTGTGTACAAACTTGTTGATGAAACCATTTTTTTCATTTAAAATCTCTGAAAATGTCTCAAAAATCTTGTCAATGCTGTTAACATAGACATTTTCAACTAGTGAAATAGGCATAGTGCCCACCATAACAGGAGTGACCAGGGCACAAGCAATAAACCAAGTTTCGCTAAGTCCTGCCAACCCACAACATTTCTGCCCTTCATTGCCACATAGACTTTGGCAACAGTCTTCCTACCGAGACATGTTACTCAGTCGATAAAATATCCTAGCAAATCAATGTCCTCTTCACCAAATGCTTTAACAAGTCCTTTCCTCAGTATTTGAAGAAAACTGAATCAGACAAAATTGTGCAGGGTGCACCAGAATCAGCCATCATGTTCAAGCTCACCATACCCACCAACACTTCACACCAAGGTCCTTTTACTTTGGCAGTGGCAATAAGATCAACCTCAACAGTGAAAACCACTTTAGATAAATAATACACTCACTCATCAATATCAAGATCCACACTGTTCACTTCAGCTGGCATTCTCCTACCTTTGCAAACACTTTGGAAATGACCGGTTATTTTACACTTATTGCACGGCCTCCTGCCTCTGTGTTTTTATTTTTCATTTTTTCTAAATATTTGATTTTGTTTTTGTCACACCTCACCCTCCACTCATGGCAGAGGCAGGAAGTGTGTCACTCTCCAGAATACTCTTTGCAGTGGTGACACCCTGCAATATTTTCAGCAAGGAAGAGAAGACTGCACTTTTATTTTATAGAGAAAAAACGGAATAGGGAGCACTACAAAAATAATCACTGGGGCATTGAGATAATATCAATATTAGGCACAAAGGAAAAATAAATCAAAACAAAAGTCCATCCAGATGGATGAAAGAATACTTCCATTATTCCATATATGTAGAGGTGAGTCTTCAACAAAGTTTATACTTCACATATAGAACATCCAGCCCAGCCAACGCGTTTCGTCCTTCTAAAAGGACTTCATCAGGGAAAAACGATATCTTTCTATTATTGTCACCAAATGTGATTTTGTGCCTATTAACTGCTAGACGATTAGAATACTGCAGACCAGTGATGAATAAATGACACTGTGGCATCCATAACAATATGTAATTCCTGACACGTCTCTTCCTACTTTTCTGACCGGTCAGAAAAGTTAGATCTTGGTTCAGAAAAATCTCTTTTTGTAATTTGGTGTAAATCCATTCAGTAGTTTTGGAATTATTAAAGAAAAAAGATTTATGTATATCTAGGGATGCTAATCCTCTGCGAATCCAACAGATCTCATGATGAGATCAGATTGGCTGCCACCACTTCAACCAGGAAGTGTTGGTAGACATCTTGGGACTCAGGACTCGGCCGAGACCCAAGAAAACCTAAAAGTAATACACAAGTGGGCAGGGTAGGAATACCCTGACCACCTAGGCCTGATGGTGGGGGTCCCACAGAGACCCTGCTAGGGGCCAAACATGTTTTTTTTTTTAAATTTTGCTGCGAATTTGCAGAGGATCTGTGGCAAAACATTTTTAAAAATAAGCGTGATTTCCATTACTTTTGCCCCCTTGCGTGGGCCAGGTGCCAGAGGGATTATTAAACAATATTATGGGGGAGCAGGGCACATGAGGACCCCCTCCCCAGGCTGATTTTGGCTTGGGGTACCCATCCATTGGGGCCCAACCTTATTATAACTGAGAGGAAGCATGTGGCTCCCTTCTGGGCTGATTTTGGCCCCAGGGACACCATCCACCGGGGCCAGCCGAAGTAAAAAAAGAGGAGGGGAGTATAGCCCCCGTCCCCGGCCGATTTCGGCCCTAGGGACCCCATCTCCCGGGGAAAGGCCTTAATAGTAATGGGAAGGGGGGCAGATGGCCCCCCTCCTGGAGCAATTATTGGCCCTGGGGACCCCATCCCCTGGGCCTGCTCCTGCAATGTACCGGGGTGCCCACCCCCGGGACATACTGGTTTCCCTGCCTGCACTGGTGCAGGCAGGGAAACTTGTGTTTGGTCTTGCGTGGCGGAAGCAATATCAAAGCTCCCGCCAAGAGAGAATAAACACGAAGTCTGCTCCCAGCTGGCAGGAGCTTTAAAAATGCTCGTCCCAGCTGGGAGCAGACTTCAGATCCGTTTCCCTAGAACAGAAATCAGTAGTTAAGAAATAGCATTAAAAAAAAGTAGAAATTCACTGAAAAAAACAAAGATTACAGGAAGGTTATTGTTAGGAAATAGAATTTTAAAAAAACATAGAAATTCATCAGTTATAGTTATAGTTATCTCAAGTAACTATAACTTGTACCCTAAGGTAACTATAACTTGTGCCCTCGCCATGCACTGCTAATTTCCCCACATATTACATCACTGATAGCATCTTCTATGACATCATTGATAATATCACTCCAACATTTGCTGTAAAATTTTGAATAAGAAAACTGTGCATGGCGGGGGCACGAGTTATAGTTACCTTAAGGCACGAGTTATAGTTACTTGAGATAACTCTAATTATAACTGCGGAATTTGTATAGTTTTGTGTGTGTAAAATCTGAACCTAACTGTAATGTCCCTGTAACCTTAGTTTTTTTAGTGAAAAATAAGTATATATATATATATTCACTGAAAAAACCATAGGTTTCAGGCACGTTATAGTTAGAAATTAGCATTTAAAAAACCTTAGAAATTCACTGAAAAAACCATAGGTTTTAGGGAAAGTTATAGTTAGTTGGACATTTCACTCGTACAAAACCAGAGAAATTCCCCCGTTATAGTTAGTTCAGCTAACTATAACTCGCGCCCCCGCAATGCACTGCTGATGACGTCACATATTACATCACTCATGACATGGTCAGTGACATCACTGATGACATCACTGATGACATCTCAAATGACATCACTGATGACATCATCCAGTGACTGTGTGTTTCTGTAAAGTTTAAATATGTTTAATATATATAGGGAAAGGCATATTGAAGAATGAGTGGGTGTATAAGTGTCTGAATGAATGATTTAGTAGGTGCGTGACTGACTCTATAAGTGAGTGATTAAACGTATCTTACTGAATGCATGGGTTAGTGACTAAACTGTGTGAATGTCTGTATCCGTCTGTCTGTTGGTGTGTAAGCGGCTGCATGGGTTTGTGAATAGCTACATGAGTGTCTATATGGGTTATTGATTGGTTGTCTGAGTATCTGTATGGGTGCCTGAGTGTTTGTGTGGGTGGGGTGTGTGTAACTCTGTGCATAGATGTGTGAGTGGGTGATTCACTGGGTGCATGGTTTCAAGAGTGCATCTGTGATGGACTGTATGGGTGGGTGAGTGTGTGTATGGGTGTGTTAGTGAGTGAATGTATATCTCAGTGGTACATGTGTGAGTAACTACATATGTGAAAGGCAGTATATATGTGTGTTGGAGTATATAAATGGCTATAAGTGAGAGTGTGTGATTATGAGAGTGGCTGAATGGATGAGTGTGTGCTTGTATCAGTGATTGTATAAGAGCGTAAGAATGTGCTAGTATTTGTATGAGTAAGTGAGCTGGTGTGTGTATAACTGTATAGGTGAGTAAATGGCAGTATGATTAATTATTTGCATGCCTGACTAGGTGTGTGAGTACCTCTGGATGAGTGGCAGTGTGTGAGTGTCTATATAGGTGTATGAGTGCATATGATAGTCCTGTACTGAGTGACCGTAAGTATGAGTGACTGTACGGGTGAGTGAGTGGATGTGTGTGTAGACCTAAGAATCAGTGAGTGGGTATGTAGTTATTGGTGTTGGAGTGTCTATGGTTTTGAGAATGGCAGTCTGTAATTTATAGTGGGTGTATCAAAGGTTATATTAGGGTGTGAGAAGATGCATCAAATTATCACATGGGTGATGTCATCAGTGATGTCATCAATGATGTCATTTGAGATGTCATCAGTGATGTCACTGACCATGTCATGAGTGATGTAATATGTGACGTCATCAGCAGTGCATTGCGGGGGCGCGAGTTATAGTTGCAGAGAGGTGTGAAAAGGGGCGTGGCCTGGACCACCTCTCTGCAACGCAGGCCTGTGGCGCTTACTGGAAGTACCTGGTGGGCTAGTTGGCCCCCAGGGGCCCTCAGGATTGAAGGGGAATTAATTCCCCAACTTAAAACGCGCCACAGGGCGTGTTTGCACACATCTCACCTCAGGCCCCGCCCCCTCCCTTCACCACTGTGCAAACGTGCCCCGTGGCGCATTTTAAGTTGGGGGATAAAGTCCCCTTGAATCCTGAGGGTCCCTGGGGTCCAACTAGCCCATGAGGTACCTCCAGTAAGCGCCACAGAGCTGCGTTGCAGAGAGGTGTAAAAAGGGGCATGGCCTGGACCACCTCTCTGCAACGCAGCCCTGTGGCGCTTACTGGAGGTACCTGGTGGGCTAGTTGGCCCCCAGGGACCCCCAGTATTGAAGGGGCATTAATTTCCCAATTTAAAACGCGCCACAGGGCGCGTTTGCAGAGTGTTGCTGGGAGGGGGCGGAACCGCCGGCACGATCGCGGTCTTTTTTTTTTTTTAGAAGGGGGGCTGTGTGGCCCCTCTTCTTTTTCCTTTTTTTGGGCCCTGGGGACCCCATCCCCCAGGGCCTGACCCCTTTTTACAAAAAAAAAAAAAAATCTGAACGGAAGGGGGCTGCGTGGGCCCCCCTCCCGTGGCCAATTCCAGCCCCGGGGACCCCATCCCCCGGGGCATGGCCACATATATTTATGTTTTTTAAGGAGGGGGGCTGCGTGGCCCCCCTCCTGAGGCCTCTATTGGCCCCGGGGACCCCATCCCACGGGGCGACCTTTTTTTTTTCATTTATTTATTTTTGGGGGGGAGGGGGGCCGTGTGGCCCCCCTCCCGGGCCACTTCTAGCCCTGGGGACCCCATCCCCCAGGGCAGGCCCTATCCGTTGGGGACCGTGGGGGGGAGCCCCAATGCCCCCAAGGTCCCGCCAGCTCCCCACGTCCTGCAGGAGCCGGCATTGCTTTTCCACATGGGGAGCTGCTGACATGCAGCTCCCCGTGTGGAAAAGCAATCTGCTTTGCATTTTGGAAGCGAGAGCAGGTTTCCTGCTCTCGCTTCCAAAATCCAAAGCAAGTTTGCTATGGCAGTGCAGGAGCCGCGAGGCTCCCGCCCTGCCATAGCAAACAGCAGTGTCCCGGGGGTGGGCACCCCGGGACACTGCAGGAGCCGGCCCTGGGTGGTGGCGGTCCCCAGGGCCATCACGGGCTCCAGGAGGGGGGCCGCGGGGCCACCCTCCCTTCAGTTTCAAAGCCCTGGGGAGGTGGTGGTCCCCGGGGCATGTGGGGGGGCTTGATCCCCCCCACACAGGTTCTTTTTTTTTTTAAAACAAGCCCCGGGGGGGGTGTGGCGGTCCCCAGGGCTGCGGGGGGCTGTTTACCCCCGCAAATATTCAAGAAAAGCCCCGGGGGGTGGCGGTCCCTGGGGCTTGGGGGGGCCTTGGAGGCCCCCAACACATTAAAAAAAACAAGCCCTGGTGGTGGCGGTCCCCGTGGCTGCGGGGGTGCCGTGTGCCCCTGCAAATATTTAAGGAAAGCCCCGGGGGTGGCGGTCCCCGGGGTTGTGGGGGCCCCCCTGGACCTCCAAAATTACAATATAGCATGCCCCCGGGACTTGGCCCACCCGGGGTCTAAATATTAACGAAGCGCGAGAGCCCATGCTTTGTTTTTTTTATTTTTACGGCAGGATTCGCGGATCCTACGCAAATTTTGCCGATTTAAAAAAAAAAAAAAATGCTTTTTTTAGCCCTTGGGGTCCTTGTGGCACCCCCTGAGCAGGCCTAGGGGGTCAGGGTGTTTCTACCCTGTCCCCTTTTCTTCTTTCTCACCTTTGTTTCCCTGTTTTCTTGTGACTCGGTTCTACCGAGTCACAAGATGGCTGCCAACACTTCCTGGTTTGGAGTGTTGACAGCCAATTAGAATAAAGCTCGTGGTCGGGAGGGTCCGCGGATCCATCGCGCCTCTAGATATCGAAACTTTTATTTTTTGATTTTCTCAGCAACTACTGAACGAATTTACACCATTTTAAAAAATAGGGCTCTTTCTGAACCAAGGGCTACCTTTTTGCCAAATTTGGTGTAATTCCGTTCAGCAGTTCGAGCTGTAGCCGTGTCTAAAGTTTCCTATGGGAAATTGATTTTCCGACCTCTTTTTTTTAAAATTTCTCAGGAACTACTGAACGGATTTACACCATTTAACAAAAAGGGCTCTTTCTGAACCAAGGGCTACCTTTTTGCCAAATTTGGTGTAATTCCGTTCAGCTGTTCGAGCTGTAGCCGTGTCTAAAGTTTCCTATGGAAAATAACATGGAGAAAACAAGTTTTGGGACCCCCCTTTTTTCTCGGCTCCCGCTTGGCGAATCACCCCGAAACTTTCAAGACAGGAGCTGACCGGAGCGCCCCACTAGTTTTGAAAATTTCGCGAAGATTCGTCATCTTATTGGGAAAAGAAAAAACGCTTTTCCTATGGAAACTAGGTCCTAACTATACCTATCTACTGGCGACCGCCAGTAGATAATATATATATATATTTTTTTCTTTCAATGTTTTTATTTACTTTGTCACTGTAACTGACCTATATACATATATATATATATAAATATATATATATAACATTGAAATCCACAAGTTATCAAGTTAAATTGCACTTAAGTGTAAGTGACTATATATATATATCACAGAAAAGAGTTCCAAAGCCCAGTTCCTTAAACACCCATGCATTTATTTGTAGATGTAAATTGCAGCATACTTGCAGTTCTTTTCCTTACGCATTTCAGCTCCAAAGTGAGCCTTGATCACAGGTGAGGTAGCTTATATATAGAGTGACTCCGTGCTCAATTAAAACCAGGCTATCACATGACCTCCAAAATGTCAGATCATACATATACCAGAATGCACTTTGATTGTTGCATGTCCATCTGTAACTGCAGTTCGTTTTCTGAATAAAACATAATTGTGTCTCAAAACCTGCAGCTACATAATTCACAGTTCATAACTTAAGTGCACAAATCCTGAAATAATATTGAGGAAGTTCTGTGCAATAATTCAGCCTGATACGGCGAGTCTTAATCTCTCAAGCACACCTCTGAGAATGCTTTAAAATCTTGCCAAATGCATTAACAAATTGCAAAGTGTCCCAGGAAAAGTCGAGAGGAGAGGGGTTCCTCACCTCTCAATCCCTTGCTCACCTCCTTACTCGTGTGCCTGGAAAATTCCTTTTTGCTGGTTTAGAGGCAAGCGGGTCATGCTCCCAAATTTAATCACCACACTAACCTCCGAACAAGGGAAGCCTCCGATCCTGCAGGGCGGCTTTGGGCAGGAACAGGCACGGAGCAGCCTGTCAGTCAAATCACAGAAAGAGTTCCAAAGCCCAGTTCCATAAACACCCATGCATTTATTTGTAGATTTAAATTGCAGCATACTCGCAGTTCTTTTCCTTACGCGTTTCAGCTCCAAAGTGAGCCTTGATCACAGGTGAGGTAGCTTATATATATAAAGTGACTCCGTGCTCAATTAAAACCAGGCTATCATGTGACCTCCAAAATGTCAGATCATACATATACCAGAATGCACTTTGATTGTTGTATGTCCATCTGTAACTGCAGAGAATTAGAGCTATTGGCGTTGTAAATGCAAAAGTTTTTTACTAATGTTTTTTTGGAGTGGAGTGAATGTACGTTGTGTGTAGTGGGGCCCTCCGCCCCTTCTGGGACCTCAATCACCCGTATGTTATTCCGCCGGGCCCTCCCTTCCTGATCCTCCAACCTCAGGGCCACCTGCCGGTGCTGATGCGTCAATTGCTGCACTCTCTCCTCCAGCTTTCGCGTGGCTTGTTGCAGTGCCGATATATCCGCCTCTGTTGTGGTGACTCTGTCCGAGGTCTTGGTCATGTCTGCGCGCATTAGGTTCATCTCGATGGAGACTTTATCAATTTTCGTTTCCAATGTCGCTCCGAGCACTTGGATGGCCGACATTGTAGAGCTCAGCGATGGTTCGGCCGTCTCCTCCTGTCCCCCCACTGCCCCCTCCTCCGGGGGCGACTGCCTGGGAACCGCATATTTATTCAGTTTATTAGACTGTATCTGTGTAGCGCTCTTGGGCTTCATCCTTCTGTTTCAGTGGACAGGTCCCACACAAGGCCACCGCCGCCCCAAGCCCGAGCTCTGCCGCCGCCCGGGGGGGGGCGCCTCTTAGTAGTTGGCAGGGGAGAGAGGCCCCCGTCTCCGGGAGGCAAATCTGAAAGTCACTCGGGGCGTCACCCCCTCGGCCAGGATCCGCTGTCGTCGGTCGCCCTTCCGCCGGTGGGAGCGAAGCAGAGGAACACCAGGGCCCAGTCTCTTCAGTCGACTCCTCGCTAGGTCAGGCCTCACACGTGTCCCAGCAGCACAGGCCTGACAGTAGCTTCGCGGGAGGGGGAATGCCTCTACCACTTCCCCCCGCTGTAGAGGACCCTACTGTGTCCCCGCTGGGGCCCACGCTCGGCTGGTATCTCCCTCGCCTTCACCGACGATACCCCTGGCCAACGGGGCTCCCTATATGGCGGATCTTGCTGCCACACACCGGGTCGCGTGCCGCAGATGCGGCCCCCAGCGCGGTTCCACACTGGGCCGGCAGGGCAGCCCGGTGGCCCCCACTCACCGGTTCATCCTCAATTGCCGGAGCTCTCCGCTCTCTGTGCCGGCCTCAGCAGCGCCAATTCTCTGCTGCAGCACGTAGGGGGGGGGTTTTCACTCTACTCGCCCCCCCCGGCAGGCGTTCCGCCTTCCCAGCCGCGGCGACTCAAGCACTCCCCTTGCAATCTTGTGACCGGGCCGATCTCGAGGCCCCGGTGACTCAGGAGCAGCCTCAGGCGATCGCCGCTGTTTGCTCCACGGTCTTCCTCATCCGCCGGCCAGGCGCTCCCGGACGTCGAGCGTGGCCCACGCGAGCCCCGCCCAGCCGCACCGGAGCTCCCAGGCACAGCGAGGGCCTCCTCTCGCCGCCGATCTTCGGCCGCTGTTACTCGCCGGATTGTTCTGATTCTGGCACCGATCGGGAGCGCTCACGTTCCCCCTTCACTGCCGACGGTTACTTGATGCCCAACTCCGGATTTTTGGGGCCTTTGGAGCGGCCCCGACGGAGCTCCTCAGTTACGCGGCCATCTTGGCTGACGCCGGGCCACGCCCCCCCTAATCTGCAGATTTGAATAAAAAAAGCCTTGTTTCTAGCTGAAACGGGTCAAACGTTACCAAAAATGCAGCAACAAGTGTTACAGCGTGGTGGAAGGCCCTTTGCAAACCTAGAATGGTCACCTTTTACTTATTGCTAAATGTGGGTGTTAAATTGGTACTAATGGTGTGCAAGCCACTCTTGCTTCCCTCTGCGCCTCTCTTGCCTCTTTCTGCATTTCTGTTGCTTATTTATGCACGTTTCTTTCTTTTTCTGCACTTCTCTTGACCTCATTCTGCAAATCTCTTGTACTTTCTGCACCTCTCTTCCCTCTTCCTGCACATCTGTTGCCTCTTTCTGCACCTCATTTGCTTCTTTCTGCACCCCTGTTGTCTCTTTCTGCACTCGTCTTCCCTTTTTCTGTACCTTTCCTGCCTGTTTTTGCATCTCACTTGCCTCTTTCTGCACTTGACTTGCTTCTTTCTACACCTCTGTTGCTTCTTTCAGCAATTCTCTTGCCTCTTTGTGCACTTCTCATGAATGTTTCTGTACCTCTCTTGCCTCTTTTTGAACCTCTGTTGGCTCTTTCTGCACCTCACTTGCTCCTTTCTACACTTCTTTTGCCTCTTTCTGCACCCCTGTTGCTTCATTCTGCACTGTCCATGCTTCTTTCTGCACCTGTATTGCTTCTTTCTGCACCCCTGTTGTCTCTTTATGTACCTCTTCTGCCTCTTTCTGCACTTTTCTTGCCTTTTTCTGCACCTCTCTTCCCTCTTTCTGCACGTCTGTTGCCTCTTTCTGAACCTCATTTGCTTCTTTCTGCACCCCTGTTGTCTCTTTCTGCACTCGTCTTCCCTTTTTCTGTACCTTTCCTGCCTGTTTTTGCATCTCACTTGCCTCTTTCTGCACTTGACTTGCTTCTTTCTACACCTCTGTTGCTTCTTTCAGCAATTCTCTTGCCTCTTTGTGCACTTCTCTTGTCTGTTTCTGCACCTCTCTCGCCTCTTTTTGCACCACTGTTGGCTCTTTCTGCACCTCACTTGCTCATTTCTACACTTCTCTTGCCTCTTTCTGCACCCATGTTGCTTCATTCTGCACTTTCCATGCCTCTTTCTGCACCTGTCTTTCTTCTTTCTGTACCCCTGTTGTCTCTTTATGTACCTCTTTTGCCTCTTTCTGCACTTTTCTTGCCTTTTTCTGCACCTCTCTTCCCACTTTCTGCACGTCTGTTGCCTCTTTCTGTACCTCATTTGCTTCATTCTGCACCCCTGTTCTCTCTTTCTGCACTCGTCTTCCCTCTTTCTGTACCTTTCCTGCCTGTTTTTGCATCTCACTTGCCTCTTTCTGCACTTTTCTTGCTTCTTTCTATACCTCTGTTGCTTCTTTCAGCAATTCTCTTGCCTCTTTGTGCACTTCTCTTGCCTGTTTCTGCACCTCTCTTGCCTCTTTTTGCACCTCTGTTGGCTTTTTCTGTACCTCACGTGCTCCTTTCTACACTTCTCTTGCCTCTTTCTGCACCCCTGTTGCTTCATTCTGCACTTTCCATGCTTCTTTCTGCACCTGTCTTGCTTCTTTCTGCACCCCTGTTGTCTCTTTATGTACCTCTTTCTGCACATTTCTTGCCTTTTTCTGCAGTTCTCTTCCGTCTTTCTGCACGTCTGTTGCCTCTTTCTGTACCTCATTTGCTTCTTTCTGCACCCCTGTTGTCTCTTTCTGCACTCGTCTTCCCTCTTTCTATACCTTTCCTGCCTGTTTTTGCATCTCACTTGCCTCTTTCTGCACTTTTCTTGCTTCTTTCTACACCTCTGTTGCTTCTTTCAGCAATTCTCTTGCCTCTTTGTGCACTTCTCTTGCCTGTTTCTACACCTCTCTTGCCTCTTTTTGCACCTCTGTTGGCTCTTTCTGCACCTCACTAGCTCCTTTCTACACTTCTCTTGCCTCTTTCTGCACCCCTGTTGCTTCATTCTGCACTTTCCATGCTTCTTTCTGCACCTGTCTTGCTTCTTTCTGCACCCCTGTTGTCTCTTTATGTACCTCTTTTGCCTCTTTCTGCACTTTTCTTGCCTTTTTCTGCAGTTCTCTTCCCTCTTTCTGCACGTCTGTTGCCTCTTTCTGCACCTCATTTGCTTCTTTCTGCACCCCTGTTGTCTCTTTCTGCACTCGTCTTCCCTTTTTCTGTACCTTTCCTGCCTGTTTTTGCATCTCACTTGCCTCTTTCTGCACTTTTCTTGGTTCTTTCTACACCTCTGTTGCTTCTTTCAGCAATTCTCTTGCCTCTTTGTGCACTTCTCTTGCCTGTTTCTGCACCTCCTTTGCCTCTTTGTGCACCTCTGTTCCTTGTTTCTGCACCCGTCTTCCCTCTTTGTGCAACTCTCTAGCCTCTTTCTACACCTCTCTTCCCTCTTTCTGCACCACTCTTGCCTCTTTTTGTACCTCTGTTGCTTCTTTCTGCACTTCTCTTGACTCTTTCTGCACCCTTCGTGCCTCTTTCAGCACCTCTGTTTCTTCTTTCTGCACTTCTCTTCCTTCTTTCTACATTCCTCGTGCCTCCTTCTGCACCTCTGTTGCTTTTTTCTACAGATCTCTTGCCTCTTTCTGCACCTCACTTGCCTCTTTCAGCACCTCTGTTGCTTTTTTCTGCAGATCTCTTGCCTCTTTCTGCACCCCTCTCTTCTCTTTCTGCACCTCTCTTGCCTCTTTCTGTACCTCTGTTGCCTCTTTCTGCACTTCTCTTGTTCTTTCTGCACCCTTTGTGCCTCTTTCAGCACCTCTGTTACTTCTTTCTGCACTTCTCTTCCTTCTTTCTGCACCCCTCCTGCCTCTTTCTGTACCTCTCTTGCCTCTTTGTGCACCCCTCCTACCTTTTTCTGCACCCCTCTTGCCTCTCTCTCCACCCCTCTTCTCTCTTTCTGTACCTCTGTTGGTTCTTTCTGCACTGCTCTTGCTTCTTTCTGCACCTTACTTGCCTCTTTCTGCACTTCTCTTGCTTCTTTCTACACCTCTGTTGCTTCTTTCAGCAATTCGCTTGCCTCTTTCTGCACTTCTCTTCCTTATTTCTGCACCCCTCCTGCCTCTTTCTGTACCTCTCTTGCCTCTTTGTGCACCTCTCCTACCCCTTTCTGCACCCCTTTTGCCTCTTTTTACACCTCTGTTGGTTCTTTCTGCACTGCTCTTGCTTCTTTCTGCACATCACTTGCCTCTTTCTGCACTTCACTTGCTTTTTTCTGCACCTCTCTTGCCTCTTCCGGCACCTCTGTTGCTTCCTTCTGCACTTCTCTTGCCTCCTTCTGCACCTCTTAGTTAGAGGTAGTTTTAATCCCCCTGCCCTATTATGTACTAGGGCCATACAGGGGAGGTCATTCCAATCACAGGAGTACCCCAACGCATAGTGTACCCTAGTGTATGTAGGTGTTTTCACTGTATTCTAAGTGTCTTTCAGCATAGCACTGGCTCCGGGCCTGGTTAGTCAGAGTCAGTTACCCCCAGTACCCGTCAGCAAAAAGTTGGGGGCACAGGATGACTTTGCAACAAGGCCTCTTTCTGCTCTTCTGTTGGTTCTTTGTGCACATCTCTTGCTTCTTTCTGCACCTTTCTTCGTCTTTCTGGATTTCTGTGACTCTTTCTGCATTTCTCTTGCTTCTTTCTGCGCCTTTCTTCCTCATTCTGCACATGTCCTACCTCTGTAGGCATAGTTAGAAATTAGCATTTAAAAAACCTTTGAAATTCACTGAAAATACCATAGGTTTCAGGGACGTTATAGTTAGAAATGAGCATTTAAAAAACCTTAGAAATTCACTGAAAAAACCACAGGTTTCAGGGACGTTATAGTTAGTTGGACATTTCACTCATACAAAACCAGAGAAATTCGGCCGTTATAGTTAGTTCAGCTAACTATAACTCGCGCCCCCGCAATGCACTGCTGATGATGTCACATATTACATTATTCATGACATGGTCAGTGACATCACTGATGACATCACTGATGACATCTCAAATGACATCACTGATGACATCACTGATGACATCATCCACGTGATAATCTGATGCACCTCCTCACACCCTAATATAACCTTTGATACACCCACTCTAAAATACAGACTACCATTTTTTAAACCATAGACACACCAACACCAGTTACTACATACTCACTCACTGATTCCTAGGTCTACACACACATCCACTCATTCACCCTTACAGTCACTCATACATGCAGTCACTCATCAATACAGCACTATCATATGCATTCATATACCTATACAGACACTCACACACCGCCACTCACCCATAGAGTTACTCACACACCTAGTCAGTCATGTAAAGAATCAATCACACTCCCATTTACTCACCTATACAGTTATACACACACCACCTCACCTATTCATACAGATACTGACACATACTTACTCTCTTATACAATCACTGACACAAGCACACACTCATTCATACAGCCACTCTCACAATCACTCACTCTCACATATAGTCATTTATATACTCCAACACTCACATATACTGCCTTTCACATATGTAGTTACTCACACATATACCACTGAGACATCTATTCACTCACCAACACAGCCATACGCACACTCACTCACCCATACAGCCCTTCACAGATGCACTCTTGAAACCATGCACCCAGTGAATCACCAACTCACACATCTATGCACAAAGTCACACCCCCCCCACCCACCCACACAGACACTCAGGCACCCATACAAATACTCAGGCAACCAATCAATAACCCATATAGACACTCATGTAGCTACTCACCAACCCATGCAGCAGCTTACACAACAACAGACAGACTGATATAGACATTCACACAGTTTAGTCACTAACCCATGCATTCAGTAAGACACATTTAATCACTCACTTATACAGTCAGTCATGCACCTACTAAATCATCCATCCAGACACTTATACACCCACTCATTCTTCAATACACCTTGGCATATATATAAAACATATTTAAACTTTATAGAAACACACAGTCACTGGATGATGTCATAAGTGATGTCATCAGTGATGTCATTTGAGATGTCATCAGTGATGTCATCAGTGATGTCACTGACCATGTCATGAATGATGTAATATGTGACGTCATCAGCAGTGCATTGCAGGAGCGCGAGTTATAGTTAGCTGAACTAACTATAACAGCCGAATTTCTCTGGTTTTATACGAGTGAAATGTCCAACTAACTATAACGTCCCTGAAATCTGTGGTTTTTTCTGTGAATTTCTAAGTTTTTTAAATGCTAATTTCTAACTATAACGTCCCTGAAGCCTATGGTTTTTTTGTGAAGATATATATATATACATATACATATACACACACACACATATATAAATTATCTACTGGCGGTCGCCAGTAGGTAGTTATAGTTAGGACCTTGTTTCTATTCAAAGAGCGTTTTTTCTTTTACCAATATCTTTGGTGCCGTTTGATGAATCTTCGTGAAATTTTCAAAACTAATGGGGCGCTCCGGTCAGCTCCTGTCTTGAGCGTGTTGGGGTGATTTGTCAAGCGGGGGCCGAGAAAAAAGGAGGGTCCCAAAACACGTTTTCCACATGTTAATTTCCATAGGAAACTTTAGACAAGGCTACAGCCCGAACTGCTGAACAGAATTACACCAAATTTGGCAAAAAGGTAGCTCTTGGTTCAGAAAGTGCCCTTTTTTTTAAATGGTGTAAATCCGTTCAGTAGTTTTTTAAATATTAAAGGAAAAATAACTTTATATATCTGGGCGGAGCCTAACCACACATCTCATCGTGAGATCTGATTGGCTGTCAGCACTTCATCCAAGAAGTGTTGGCAGCCATCTTGGGACCAATATACATGATAGCACCCCATTATAATGCATTGTAGTGAATGGAAGGTTTTGAGGGTCACCAAAAGGAGAATGTATAAAGGGTGATAAGACTTTAGTTACATTATAAATCATTTGTTGATGGTACCATACTAATTTTAGGAATTGTGGTGTGTTCTAAGGTGATTTTACCCTGTGAAAAAGCCTTCTGCTGGGATATCATGAATCATGTTTGAGAGAAAACTATTTTCTCATACTTTTCCCATAGAGGTTTGGAAGGTGATCTAGAAGCTAAAATGAGAGCATATTTTCTGTAAATTCACGTTATCTTTCTCAGTCATGTGAGAATGAAGTCTGACATTCTCGGTAAAACATGTACATCCAACTAGGGCAGAGACTGTCAGTTGATTCCTTTGTGTTCTACTGCAGCTTCCCAGAGTGTTCTAAAGAACAACTAGAGCGCTAACAGTCTTACTTATGACAAAAGTATGGCACACCTGAAGCCATCTTGATTGGAATAAAGTGGTAACACTTAAAATATTTAATTTAAAAAGGAACAAAATGAGGGGGTTCATTTTGCCATAGAAATTATGATTAGTGCTGCAGAAAGAAAAATTAGGGCACATTTTGAGTGACTTCTCAAATCCTCTTCTATTTCATTAAAAAAGTATGACATGCAGACTGAAACATGCACTTTCAATCCAGCAACAGACTTCCCTGGTGAGCAGTAGCTTTTCTACAGTGATCTAATGAGCAACTAGAGTGCTAACATTCTGAATTTATGGCAAATGTGTGACACATCTGAATGCCTTCTTGATGGAATCAAAGTAAAAAACTGAAAGTATTTACTACTGAGGAGACTGCAGTAAATGAGGAAATTAGGAAACTTCATAACAAATAAGTCTCCCAAGATGGCCACCAGAGACAAAAGAGCCCAAATGTAGCACAAATATCACCCAGATGTAGCCCACATATAGCCCAATGACAGAAGTATGCAAAACACTTTTTATTTTTTGTTTTTTTGCAGTTTTATATAGTGCAGACTGGTCAGGTATTGGAGTGCTTTACATGAGCATTGGTTACATCACACAAGGACAAATTCATGTTGGTTGTAGACATGGGGAGATTAAGTGATTTGACCAGATTCACAGAATGTCGAGCTGAAGCAGAAACTCCAACCTGGTTCCCCAGTTGCAAAGTCTGCAGCTCTGGCAGTAATACCACATCCTCTCCCCTAAGTGCAACATTTAATCAAGTGGTCAACTAGATAGAAAAACATAAAGATAACAAATAATTTAAAAGTGCTTTGTCGCTATTTAAAAACTCAGAAAATATGTCCTCATTTATTTTTTTAGAGCACTAACCATAATTTCGATGCAAATAAGACCCTCTCATTTCTGTAATTTCTAAAGGAAATGCTCTAGGTATTACAGTTTTTATTACATCAAGATGACATCAGGCGTGCCACACTTTTGTAATAAATATAGAATGTTATCAATCTAGTTGTTCATTAGGATACTGTTGAGAGGCAGAGGCCAGGGGCACGGACTCAGAAAATTGAAGGCAGGCAGGAGGGTGCAGAGGCAACAATTTGACCACACTGGGCAGGCAGGGAGGGCAGTGGCAGCACAACAGACTATGGAGGGCAGTGGAAAGGGGGGCAGGGGCAACAAACCAACAATGCAGGACAGGCAAGAGAGGCTGTGGCAATATAATAGACCATTGTGGGCAGAAGGAAGAGGCAGTGGTAGTACAACCATACATGCCAACAGACCCGATTCAGCCAGGAAACGCCCAATGTTTTTAAGCCCAAATGGGCTTTATTTGATCTGTCTCCTGTCTACAATCTCCTCTTTTTCAATGTAAGTCAATGGGGAAAATCAATACCCCAGGTTTTTTTTTCAAAATCTCCCTCTTACCAAGTTCAAAATGTTAGCAAGTATGGTACATTGGATCATGGAAGGCAGGAGGAATTGGGGTAGGGACATGGACTCGGATAACAGAGGACAGGAGGGACATGGACAGGTGCACCAAACTGACCTTACAGGGCAGGCATCAGGGTTTGCAGCAGCACAATACACCACACAGGGCATGCAGGATGGGAGTGCAGCACAACAATCCATGGAAAGCAATAGGGAGGGGACAGGACCATGCACATGGACAACAGAGAACAGAGGGGAAAGAGGCAATGGCAGCTAGCTGACCATAATGGACAGACAGGAGAGAAAGCTGCAGCATAACGGACCATTAAGGGCTGGAGGTAGGGATCAGGGGCATTACAATGGAACAGACAAGCCAGGAGGGAGGGAATAGGGGTCTGCACATGGAAAACAGAGGGCAGGAGGTAAGGGGGCAGGGCAGGAGCAGCAAGCTGACAATGGAGGTCAGGCAGATGGGCACTAGAAGCAAGACACACCATTGAGAGCAACAGTGAGACTATAATGGCATACACACAGACCATGGAGGGAAGGTGGGAGGGGGTCAGGGGCAGCTAGCTGACCACACAGGGAAGGTGGGAGGGGCCGTGGCAGCACAGAAGACCATGCATGGAAAGCAGGAGGGTTAGTGGCAGCACAATGCCCATGATGGGCGAGAAGGAGGGGGCAGGTGAATGCAGAAAGGACCATGGAGGATAGAAGGGAGGGGTAGGAGCTGGGCACAGACAAGAGAGTTCAGGGGAAGGGGCCTCACAACAGACCATTCGGGGCAGGCAGGAGGAGCAGTTGTAGCACAACAGACCAGGGAGGGCAGAAGGGTGTGGCAGTAAAATGGACCATGGAGGACAGGAGGAAGGGGATAGGGGCATGGAACGTGGACAGGCAGGGTGGAGGTGGCAGGGACAGGTTACAGTCATCTGACAATGCTAGGCAGGTGGGAGGGGAGTGGCAGCTCAACAGAACACTCAGAGTAGATAGGAGGGGCAGGTCCATGGAACATGGTGGGCAAAAAGGATAGAGCAGGGGCATGAACACAGACATCGGAGGGCAGGGGGAAGGAGAGTAGGGGCAGCAAGCTAAGCACAAAAGCTAAGCAGGAGGTCAATGATGGGGCATAGAATTGGGCAATGGAGGGCAGGAGGAGTGGACTGGGATATCATGCTAAATGGAGGGCAGTGGCAGCACATCAGACCATGCATGGCAGGAGGGAGAAGGCTAGTGCATGGATTCAGACAACAGAGGATAGGGAGGAGGTGGATGGGGTAGCAAGCTAACTGTTCAGAGAAGGCGGGAAGGCCAGTGGCAGAACAACGGCCACACAGGGCTGTAATGAGGGAGCAGGGGCATGGACTTGGACAATGGATGGCAAGGAGGAGGGGAGGCAGGAGCAGCAAGCTTGGGTGGGGGCAGCACAATGCCAGGCCAGGCCCTGCTTCCAACCCCCACCATCCATTGTGATAGGCATCTTACTTAACGTTAAAAAACCTAGAAATTCGCTGAAAAAAACAAAGATTGCAGGGACGTTATAGTTAGACTCAGATTTCACTCGTAAAAAACCAGTGAAATTCAGCAGTCATAGTTGCCTGAGCTAACTATAACTTACACCCCCGCAATGCACTGCTTATGACCTCAGACATTACATCATTCATGACATGGTCAGTGACATCACTCATGACATCACTCATGACATCTCAAATGAGCTGTGAATGGAATGGAACTATAATCGCTAGAACTTTATTTATGGACAGTGTGTGTATATTAACACCCCTTTTTTTTCTTTTCTTTCGTGTAAGAACCATTATAATACGCAACGTGCCCAGATCAATATGGCCGATAGCCTTTCACTTTAAAGTAATGTGTAGTCCATTGTTTATGTTGCTGTTTGCAATCCTAAGTATGTTTATTATGAACAAGTGATGTTGACGAACATACAGGTACGGCGGTCACAGGGCAAGATATGCTGAAATTACATTGTGTGCATATTAACACTTGTTTTCTTTTCTTTATTGTATCAATTCCTGAATTTTCACATCGTGACCAGGCCAATATGGCCGCCAGCTTTTTGGATTAAAGTAATATGTAGTCCTTTGTTAATGTTGGCAACTGGAGGCATTTGTACATTTAAATAAGGAAGCTACAATGACGTCTTGTATCGTTATCAAGGTTCGGACGAGCCGAAATGCGTGGATCGCATTTCGCATTTGAGATGTCATCAGTGATGTCATCAATGATGTCACTGATCATGTCATGAGTGATGTAATATGTGACGTCATCAGCAGTGCATTGCTGGGGTGTGAGTTATATATATATATATATATATATATATATATATATATATATGTGTATATATATATATATTCACTGAAAAAACCATAGGTTTTAGGGAAAGTTATAGTTAGTTGGACATTTCACTCGTACAAAACCAGAGAAATTCCCCCGTTATAGTTAGTTCAGCTAACTATAACTCACGCCCCGCAATGCACTGCTGATGATGTCACATATTACATCACTCATGACATGGTCAGTGACATCACTGATGACATCACTGATGACATCTCAAATGACATCACTGATGACATCACTGATGACATCATCCATGTGATAATTTGGCAGGGCTCCCGCCCTGCCATAGCAAACAGCAGTGTCCCGGGGGTGGGCACCCCGGGACACTGCAGGAGCCGGCCCTGGGGGGTGGCGGTCCCCAGGGCCATCACAGGCTCCAGGAGGGGGGCCGCCCGGCCCCCCTCCCAACCAATGCACAGCCCCGGGAAGGTGGTGGTCCCCGGGGCTCGGGGGTCTGTAACGGACCCCCAAATTTGCATTATAGTGCCCCGGGGAGGTGGCGGTCCCCGGGGTGTGTGGGGGGGCACGAGCCCCCCCACCCAGGTATATTTTTTTAAAAAAAAGAAGCCCCGGGGGTGGCGGTCCCGGGGCTGCGGGGGGCAGTGTGCCCCCGCAAATAATGAATAAAAGCCCCGGGGGTGGCGGTCCCCGGGGCTTGGGGGCCCCCAAACATTAAAAAAAAGCCCCGGGGGGTGGCGGTCCCCGGGCTGCGGGGTCCCCCTGGGCCCCCGCAATTTTATTTCTGCATGCCCCCGGGACATGGCCCACCCGGGGGCTTAATTAAACGAAGCGCGGGAGCCCGCGCTTCGTTTTTTTTAAATTTTTGGCCGAAATTCGCGCTGGGTGCGCTAATCTCGCCTATTTTATTTGGCCCTGAGCAGGCCTAGGGGGTCAGGGTGTTTCTACCCTGCCCCCTTTTCTTGTTTTGCGCGTTTCTTTTTCTCTTTTCTTGTGCCTCGGTTCTACAGAGGCACAAGATGGCTGCCAACACTTCCTGGTTTGAAGTGTTGACAGCCAATTATAATGCAGCTCGTGATCGGCAGGGTGCGCGGATCCACCGCGGCCATAGATATCGAAACTTTTATTTTTTGATTTTCTCAGCAACTACTGAACAGATTTACACCATTTAAAAAAAGGTCTCTTTCTGAACAAAGGGCTACCTTTTTGCCAAATTTGGTGTAAATCCGTTCAGCAGTTTCAGCTGTAACCGTGTCTAAAGTTTCCTATGGGAAAATGATTTTTTGACCTCTATTTTTTGAATTTCTCAGGAACTACTGAACAGATTTACACCATTTAAAAAAAAGGTCTCTTTCTGAACCAAGGGCTACCTTTTTGCAAAATTTGGCGTAATTCCGTTCAGCAGTTCGGGCTGTAGGCGTGTCTAAAGAGCCCTTTTTTTAAAATGGTGTAAATCCGTTCAGTAGTTGCTGAGAAAATCAAAAAGTTTCGATATCTAGAGGCACGGAGGATCCGCGGACCCTCTTGACCACGAGCTTTATTCTAATTGGCTGTCAACACTCCAAACCAGGACGTGTTGGCAGCCATCTTGTGACTCGGTAGAACCGAGTCACAAGAAAAGAGAAAAACAAACACGAAAAACAAGAAAAGGGGCAGGGTAGAAACACCCTGACCCCCTAGGCCTGCTCAGGGGGTCCCACAAGGACCCCCAGGGCCCAAAAAAGCATTTAAAAAAAATAAATAATCGTCCGAATTCGCGCTGGGTGCGCGAATCCGGCCGAGAAAATTAAAAAAAACCGAAGCGCGGGCTCCCGCGCTTCGTTGTATTGAAGCCCCCGGGTGAGCCAGGTCCCTGGGGCACTGAAAAAATGTGTGGGGGGGCCCCAATCCCCCCGCAGCCCCGGGGACCGCCACCCCCGGGGCTAATTTTTAAATGTGTGGGGGGCCTCCAAGGCCCCCCAAGCCCCGTGGACCGCCACCCCCCGGGGCTTGTTTTTTTTAAAAACATAAACCTGTGTGGGGGGCTCGAGCCCCCCCCACACGCCCCGGGGACCGCCACCTCCCCGGGGCACTAACTATGTAAATTTGGGGGTCCGTTACGGACCCCCGAGCCCCGGGGACCACCACCTCCCCGGGGCCTTCAAACTGAAGGGAGGTCATAGTTTGGGAAGTTGGCCCCCTCCTGGAGCCTGTGATGGCCCTGGGGACCGCCACCCCCCAGGGCCAGCTCCTGCAGTGTCCCGGGGTGCCCACCCCCAGGACACTGCTGTTTGCTATGGCAGGGCGGGAGCCTCGCGGCTCCCGCCCTGTCATAGCAAACTGTGGTTTGGGTTTTGGAAGAAAGAGCAGGAAACCTGCTCTCTCTTCCAAAATCCAAACCAGACTAGCTTGCCACACGGGGAGCTGCATGTCAGCAGCTCCCCGTGTGGAAAAGCAATGCTGGCTCCCGCAGGAGGCGGGGAGCCGGTGGGACCGTGGGGGCATTGGGGCTCCCACCACAGTCCCCAACGGATAGGGCCTGCCCCGGGGGATGGGGTCCCCGGGGCTAGAAGTGGCCCAGGAGGGGGGCCACGCGGACCCCTCCCCCCCAAATATTTTTTTTTTAAAAAGGCCGGCCCCGGGGGATGGGGTCCTTGGGGCCAATAGAGGCCTCAGGAGGGGGGCCACGCAGTCCCCCTCCTTAAAAAACATAAAAATAGGTGGCCATGCCCCGGGGGATGGGGTCCCCGGGGCCGGAATTGGCCACGGGAGGGGGGCCCACGCAGCTCTGTGGTGCTTACTGGAGGTACCTAGTGGGCTAGTTGTACCCCAGGGACCCTCAGGATTCAAGGGGACTTAATCCCCCAACTTAAAACGCGCCACGGGGCGCGTTTGCACAGTGGTGAAGGGAGGGGGCGGGGCCTGAGGTGACATGTGTGCCAACAAGCCCTGTGGCACGTTTAAAGTTGGGGAATTAATTCCTCTTCAATCCTGAGAGTCCCTAGGGGCGAACTAGCCCACCAGGTACCTCCAGTAAGCGCCACAGGGCTGCGTTGCAGAGAGGTGGTCCAGGCCACGCCCCTTTACACCTCTCTGCAACGCAGCTCTGTGGCGCTTACTGGAGGTACCTGGTGGGCTAGTTGGACCCCAGGGACCCTCACGATTCAAGGGGACTTAATCCCCAACTTACAACGCGCCAGGGGCGTGTTTGCAGAGTGGTGGAGAAAGGGGCATGGCCTTTGTCTACCTCTCACCAATCCCACTGCGTGGGGCTTACTGGAGGTAAAAGGTAGGCTAGTTGGCCCCTAAAGGACCCCCAGCACTGAAGGGGACTTCAATCCCCATCCAAGAGCGTGCCAAGGAGCGCGTTTGTAGAGTGGTGGGCAAAGTGGGCGTGGCCTGGTACGAGTACTTACCAGTGCTGCTGTGTCGGACTGACTGGAGGTCATAGTTTGGGAAGTTGGCCCCCAAGGATGTCCTTGGGGGCCAACTACCCCTCTTGTTACCTCCAGTAAGTCCCACACAGTGGGATTGCTAAGACGTCTTCGGAGGCCATGGCCCCCTTTCTCTACCACTCTGCAAACGTGCCTCGTGGCAAACTACGGGATGGGGGATGAAGTCCAATTTAGTACTTAGGGAGTTTGGGGGCCAAGAATCCCTCCTGGTATCTCCTGTAAGTCCTACGCAGCGGAATTCCTGAGCATTGGTTGGACGCCCAGCACCCTTTCTCCACCACTCTGCAAACGTGACTACTACTTAAAGAAGCATCTTTCTGCACCTCTGACTTAGAGGTAGTTTTAATCCCCCTGCCCTATTATGTACTAGGGCCTTACAAAGGAGGTCATGCTAATCACAGGGGTACCCCAACGCATAGTGTTCCCTAGTGTATGTAGGTGTTTTCACTGTATTCTAAGTGTCTTTTAGCATAGCACTGGCTCTAGGCCTGGTTAGTCAGAGTCAGTTACCACCAGTACCCGTCTGAAAAAGTTTTGGGCACAGGATGATTTTGCAACAAGGCCTCTTTCTGCTCCTCTGTTGGTTCTTTCTACACATGTCTTGCTTCTTCCTGCACTTTTGTTCGTCTTTGTGGACTTCTGTTGCTTCTTTCTGCATTTCTTTTACTTCTTTCTGTGCGTTTTTTCTTCTTTCTTCACATGTCCTACCTCTGTAGGCATAGTTAGAAACTAGCATTTAAAAAACCTTTGAAATTCACTTAAAAAACCATAGGTTTCAGGCACGTTATAGTTAGAAATTAGCATTTAAAAAACCTTTGAAATTCACTGAAAAAACCATAGGTTTCAGACACGTTATAGTTAGAAATTAGCATTTAAAAAACCTTTGAAATTCACTGAAAAAACCATAGGTTTCAGGCACGTTATAGTTAGAAATGAGCATTTAAAAACCTTAGAAATTCACAGAAAAACCAAAGGTTTTAGGGAAAGTTATAGTTAGTTGGACATTTCTCTCGTACAAAACCAGAGAAATTCCCCCGTTATAGTTAGTTCAGCTAACTATAACTCGCGCCCGTAATGCACTGCTGATGACGTCACATATTTCATCACTCATGACATGGTCAGTGACATCACTGATGACATCACTGATGACATCTCAAATGACATCACTGATGACATCATCCATGTGATAATTTGATGCATCTTCTCACACCCTAATATAACCTTTGATACACCCACTCTAAATTACAGACTGCCATTCTCAAAACCATAGACACTCCAACACCAATAACTACATACCCACTCACTGATTCTTAGGTCTACACACACATCCACTCACTCACCCGTACAGTCACTCATACTTACGATCACTCAGTACAGGAGTATCATATGCACTCATACACCTATATAGACACTCACACACCGCCACTCATCCATAGAGGTACTCACACACCTAGTCAGTCATGCAAATAATTAATCACACTCCCATTTACTCACCTATACAGTTATACACACACCAGCTCACTTACTCATACAAATACTAGCACTTTCTTACGCTCTTATACAATCACTAATACAAGCACACACTCATCCATACAGCCACTCACACAATCACACAGTCTCACTTATAGCCATTTATATACTCCAACACACATATATACTGCCTTTCACATATGTAGTTACTCACACATGTACCACTGAGATATACATTCACTCACTAACACACCCATACACACACTCACCCACCCATACAGTCCATCACAGATGCACTCTTGAAACCATGCACCCAGTGAATCACCCACTCACACATCTATGCACAGAGACACACACACCCCACCCACACAAACACTCAGGCACCCATACAGATACTCAGACAACCAATCAATAACCCATATAGACACTCATGTAGTTATTCACAAACCCATGCAGCCGCTTACACACCAACAGACAGACGGATACAGACATTCACACAGTTTAGTCACTAACCCATGCATTCAGTAAGATACGTTTAATCACCCACTTATACAGTCAGTCACGCACCTACTAAATACTCCATTCAGACACTTATACACCCACTCATTCTTCAATACGCCTTGGCCTATATATATTAAACATATTTAAACTTTACAGAAACACACAGTCACTGGATGATGTCATCAGTGATGTCATCAGTGATGTCATTTGAGATGTCATCAGTGATGTCATCAGTCATGTCACTGACCATGTCATGAGTGATGTAATATGTGACGTCATCAGCAGTGCATTGCGGGGGCGCAAGTTATAGTTAGCTGAACTAACTATAACGGGGGAATTTCTCTGGTTTTGTACGAGAGAAATGTCCAACTAACTATAACTTTCCCTAAAGCCTATGGTTTTTTCTGTGAATATATATATATATATTACCTACTGGCGGCCGCCAGTAGGTAGTTATAGTTAGAACCTATTTTCCATAGGAAAAGTGTTTTTTGATTTGCCAATATCTTTGGCGCTGTTTGACGAATCGTCGTGAAATTTTCCAAAAAACAGGCCCGGACCGCTCAGTTTGTGTGTTGAAAGTTTCGGGGTGATTCGTCAAGCGGGGGCCGAGAAAAAAGGGGGGTCCCAAAACGCGTTTTCCCCATGTTAATTTCCTTAGGAACTTTATTACAGGCTACAGGCCGACCTGCTGAACGGAATTACACCACATTTGGCAAAAAGGTAGGTCTTGGATTAGACTATGCTCTTTTTGTTAAATGGTGTAAATCCGTTCAGTAGTTCCTGAGAAATTTTAAAAATAAAAATATCGATATCTGATCACCGAGGAGGGTTCGCGAACGCTCCCGGGCACGAGCTTCACTCTGATTGGCTGCCAACACTCCAAACCAGGAAGTGTTGGCAGCCATCTTGTAACTCGGTAGAACCGAGTCACAAGAAAACAGTGAAAAAGAGGTTAAAAAGCAAGAAAAGGGGGCAGGGTACAAGCACCCTGACCCCCTAGGCCTGCTCAGGGGGTCCCACAAGGACCCCCAGGGCCAAAAAAAAGCATTTTATTCAAAAATAAATCGGCTTAATTCGCACTGGGGTCGCGAATCCGGCCGAGAAAATTAAAAAAAAATGAAGCACGGGCTCCACCGCTTCATTTAAATGAGCCCCTGGGTGGGCCAGGTCCCGGGGGAATGCCAAATTTATATCGTGGGGGCCCCCATAGCCCCGGGGACCGGCACCTCCCCGGGGCTTGTTTAATAATGTGTGGGGGGGCCTCCCATGCCCCCCCCAATCCCCGGGGACTGCCACCCCCCGTGGCTTTACTTAAATATGCGTGGGGGCACATGGCCCCCCCGCTGCCCTGGGGACTGCCACCTCCCCGGGGCACACAGACAAAAATGTGAGGGTGGGGGGACCTCATGGACCCCCCCAAGCCCCGGGGACCACCACCTCCCCGGGGCTTTGAAAATGAAGGGAGGGGGGCCCCGTGGCCCCCCTGGAGCCCTCGATGGCCCTGGGGACCGCCACCCCCCAGGGCCGGCTCCTGCAATGTCCCGGGGTGCCCACCCCCGGGACATTGCTGTTTGCTATGGCAGGGCGGAAGCCGTGCGGCTCCCGCCCTGCCATAGCAAACCCTGCTTTGCTTCATTGAAGCGAGAGCAGGAAAACCTGCTCTCGCTACAATGAAGCAAAGCAGATTGCTTTTGAGCAAGGGGAGCTGCAATTCAGCATCTCCCCTTGCTCAAAAGCAATGCCGGCTCCCGCAGGAGGCGGGGAGCCAGCGGGACCGTGGGGGCATTGGGGCTCCCCCCAGGGTCCCAATCACTGAGGCCAGGCCCTGGGGGATGGGGTCCCCGGGGCCAAAATTGGCCTAACGAGGGGGGCCACGCGGCCCCCTCCATAAAAATAAATAAATTACATTTTAAAAAAAGTCTGCCCATGCCCCAGGGGATGGGGTCCCCGGGGCTGAAATTGGCCTCGGGAGGGGGGCCACGCGGCCCCTTCCCGTTTAAAAAAAATTATTTTTTAAAAATGGGGTCAGGCCCTGGGGGATGGGGTTCCCAGGGCCCAAAAAATAGTAAAGGAAGGGGGGCCACACAGCCCCCTTCTAAAAATAAATTTTAAAAAAAAACGGCATCTCACCGGAGGCCCCGCCCCCTCACTGCACCACTCTGCAAACGCGCCCCGTGGCGTGTTGTAAGTTGGGAAATTAATTCCCCTTGAATACTGGCGGTCCCTGGGGGCTAACTAGTCCACCAGGTACCTCCAGTGTGCGCCACAGAGCTGCATTGCAGAGAGGTGGTCCTAGGCCACGGCCCTTTTTACACCTCTCTGCAACGCAGCTCTGTGGCACTTACTGGAGGTACCTGGTGGGCTAGTTGGACCCCAGGGTTCCTCAGGATTCAAGGGGACTTAATCCCCCAACTTACAATGCGCCAGGGGGCGCGTTTGCACAGTGGTGCAGGGAGGGGGCGGGGCCTGATATTACAAGTGTGCAAACACACCCCCTGGCGCGTTGTAAATTGGGGGATTAAGTCCTCTTGAATCTTGAGGGTCCCTGGGGGCCAACTAGCCCACCAGGTACCTCCAGTAAGCGCCACAGAGCTGCGTTGCAGAGAGGTGGTCCGAGGCCATGCCCCTTTTTACACCTCTCCGCAACGCAGCTCTGTGGCGCTTACTGGAGGTACCTGGTGGGCTAGTTGGCCCCCAGGGACCCTCAGGATTCAAGGGGACTTAATCCCCCAACTTACAATGCACCAGGGGGCGCGTTTGCACAGTGGTGCAGGGAGGGGGCGGGACCTGATATTACAAGTGTGTAAACACACCCCCTGGTGTGTTGTAAATTGGGGGATTAAGTCCCCTTGAATCCTGAGGGTCCCTGGGGGCAAACTAGCCCACCAGGTACCTCCAGTAAGCGCCACAGAGCTGCGTTGCAGAGAGGTGGTCCGAGGCCATGCCCCTTTTTACACCTCTCTGCAATGCAGCTCTGTGGCGCTTACTGGAGGTACCTGGAGGGCTAGTTGGCCCCCAGGGACCCTCAGGATTCAAGGGGACTTAATCCCCCAACTTACAACGTGCCAGGGGCCGCGTTTGCACAGTGGTGCAGGGAGGGGGCGGGGCCTGATATTACAAGTGTGCAAACACACCCCCTGACGCGTTGTAAATTGGGGGATTAAGTCCCCTTGAATCCTGAGGGTCCCTGGGGGCCAACTAGCCCACCAGGTACCTCCAGTAAGCACCACAGAGCTGCGTTGCAGAGAGGTGGTCCGAGGCCATGCCCCTTTTTACACCACTTTGCAAACGCGGCTGCCTATAACTTGTGATTTTCAGTTTTATTTAATTTAATTTGTAACTGTAACTGATATATCACAGAGTGGCAGTAGCCACTCTGTAGTTATAGGTAGGATTCTGAGATATAGGAATTCCTCAGATTTTTCAGGGTTTAGGGCAGTGCAGTGGTGTTCGGGCAGTGTAGGGGCTCGTGCAGGGGGTGGTGTTTCAGGGTTTAGGGCAGTGCAGTGGTGTTCGGGCAGTGTAGGGGGTCCTGCTGGGGCTGGTGTTTCAGGGTTTAGGGCAGTGCAGTGGTGTTCAGGCAGTGTAGGGGGCCGTGCTGGGGGTGGTGTTTCAGGGTTTAGGGCAGTGCAGTGGTGTTCGGGCAGTGTAGGGGGTCGTGCTGGGGCTAGTGTTTTAGGGTTTAGGGCAGAGCAATGGTGTTCAGGCAGTGTAGGGGGTTGTGCTGGAGGTGGTGTTTCAGGGTTTAGGGCAGTGCAGTGGTGTTCGGGCAGTGTAGGGGGTGGTGCAGGGGGTGGTGTTTCAGGGTTTAGGGCAGTGCAGTGGTGTTTGGGCAGTGTAGGGGGTCGTGCTGGGGGTGGTGTTTCAGGGTTTAGGGCAGTGCAGTGGTGTTCGGGCAGTGTAGGGTGTCGTGCTGAGGGGTGGTGTTTCAGGGTTTAGGGCAGTGCAGTGGTGTTCGGGCAGTGTAGGGGGTCGTGCAGGGGGTGGTGTTTCAGGGTTTAGGGCAGTGCAGTGGTGTTCGGCCAGTGTAGGTGGTCTTGCTGGGGGTGGTGTTTCAGGGTTTAGTGCAGTGGTGTTCGGGCAGTGTAGGGGTCGTGCTGGGGGTGGTGTTTCAGGGTTTAGGGCAGTGCAGTGGTGTTCCGGCAGTGTAGGGGTCGTGCAGGGGTGGTGTTTCAGGGTTTAGGGCAGTGCAGTGGTGTTTGGGCAGTGTAGGGGTCATGCTGGGGGTGGTGTTTCAGGGTTTAGGGCAGTGCAGTGGTGTTCGGGCAGTGTAGGGTGTCGTGCTGAGGGGTGGTGTTTCAGGGTTTAGGGCAGTGCAGTGGTGTTCGGGCAGTGTAGGGGATCGTGCAGGGGTTGGTGTTTCAGGGTTTAGGGCAGTGCAGTGGTGTTTCGGCAGTGTAGGGGGTCATGCAGGGGGTGGTGTTTCAGGGTTTAGGGCAGTGCAGTGGTGTTCGGCCAGTGTAGGTGGTCTTGCTGGGGGTGGTGTTTCAGGTTTTAGTGCAGTGGTGTTCGGGCAGTGTAGGGGGTCTTGCTGGGGGTGGTGTTTCAGGGTTTAGGGCAGTGCAGTGGTGTTCGGGCAGTGTAGGGGGTCTTGCTGGGGCTGGTGTTTCAGGGTTTAGGGCAGTGCAGTGGTGTTCAGGCAGTGTAGGGGGTCGTGCTGGGGATGGTGTTTGAGGGTTTAGGGCAGTGCAGTGGTGTTCGGGCAGTGTAGGGGGTCGTGCTGGGGCTGGTGTTTCAGGGTTTAGGGCAGTGCAGTGGTTTTCGGGCAGTGTAGGCGGTCGTGCTGGGGCTGGTGTTTCAGGGTTTAGGGCAGTGCAGTGGTGTTCGGGCAGTGTAGGGGGTCGTGCTGGGGGTGGTGTTTCAGGGTTTAGGGCAGTGCAGTGGTTTTCGGGCAGTGTAGGGGGTCGTGCTGGGGCTGGTGTTTCAGGGTTTAGGGCAGTGCAGTGGTGTTCGGGCAGTGTAGGGGGTCATGCTGGGGCTGGTGTTTCAGGGTTTTGGGCAGAGCAGTGGTGTTCGGGCAGTGTAGGGGGTCATGCTGGGGGTGGTGTTTCAGGGTTTAGGGCAGTGCAGTGGTGTTCGGGCAGTGTAGGGGGTCTTGCTGGGGGTGGTGTTTCAGGGTTTAGGGCAGTGGTGTTCGGGCAGTGTAGGGGGTCTTGCTGGGGGTGGTGTTTCAGGGTTTAGGGCAGTGGTGTTCGGGCAGTGTAGGGGGTCTTGCTGGGGGTGATGTTTCAGGGTTTAGGGCAGTGCAGTGGTGTTCGGGCAGTGTAGGGGTCTTGCTGGGGGTAGTGTTTCAGGGTTTAGGGCAGTGCAGTGGTGTTCGTGCAGTGTAGGGGGTCATGCTCGGGGTGGTGTTTCAGGGTTTAGGGCAGTGCAGTAGTGTTCGGGCAGTGTACGGGGTCGTGCAGGGGGTGGTGTTTCAGGGTTTAGGGCAGTGCAGTGGTGTTTGGGCAGTGTAGGGGGTCGTGCTGGGGGTGGTGTTTCAGGGGTTTAGGGCAGTGCAGTGGTGTTCGGGCAGTGTAGGGGTTCTTGCTGGGGGTGGTGTTTCAGGGTTTAGGGCAGTGGTGTTCGGGCAGTGTAGGCGGTCATGCTGGGGCTGGTGTTTCAGGGTTTCGGGTAGTACAGTGGTGTTCGGGAAGTGTAGGGGGTCGTACTGGGGCTTGTGTTTCAAGGTTTAGGGCAGTGCAGTGGTGTTCGGGCAGTGTAGGGGGTCGTGCTGGGGGTGGTGTTTCAGAGTTTAGGGCAGTGCAGTGGTGTTCGGGCAGTGTAGGGGGTCCTGCTGGGGGTGGTGTTTCAGGGTTTAGGGCAGTGGTGTTCGGGCAGTGTAGGGGGTCTTGCTGGGGGTGATGTTTCAGGGTTTAGGGCAGTGCAGTGGTGTTCAGGCAGTGTAGGGGGTCTTGCTGGGGGTAGTGCTTCAGGGTTTAGGGCAGTGCAGTGGTGTTCGGGCAGTGTAGGGGGTCGTGCTGGGGGTGGTGTTTCAGGGTTTAGGGCAGTGCAGTGGTGTTCGGGCAGTGTAGGGGTCGTGAAGGGGTGGTGTTTCAGGGTTTAGGGCAGTGCAGTGGTGTTCGGGCAGTGTAGGGGGTTGTGCTAGGGTGGTGTTTCAGGGTTTAGGGCAGTGCAGTGGTGTTCGGGCAGTGTAGGGGGTCGTGCAGGGGCTGGTGTTTCAGGGTTTAGGGCAGTGCAGTGGTGTTCGGGCAGTGTAGGGAGTCGTGCTGGGGGTAGTGTTTTAGGGTTTAGGGTAGTGCAGTGGTGCTTGTGTAGTGTAGGAGGTCGTGCTGGGGGTAGTGTTTTAGGGTTTAGGGTAGTGCAGTGGTGTTTGTTTAGTGTAGGGGGTCATGTTTTAGGGTAGTGCAGTGGTGTTTGGGTAGTGTAGGGGGTCGTGCTGGGGGTAGTGTTTTAGGATTTAGGTTAGGGCAGTGGTGTTTGGGTAGTGTAGGGGGTCGTGCTGGGGGTAGTGTTTTAGGGTTTAGGGTAGTGCAGTGGTGTTTGTGTAGTGTAGGGGGTCGTGCTGGGGGTAGTGTTTTAGGGTTTAGGGTAGTGCAGTGGTGCTTGTGTAGTGTAGGGGGTCGTGCTGGGGGTAGTGTTTTAGGGTTTAGGGTAGTGCAGTGGTGTTTGTGTAGTGTAGGGGGTCATGTTTTAGGGTAGTGCAGTGGTGTTTGGGTAGTGTAGGGGGTCGTGCTGGGGGTAGTGTTTTAGGATTTAGGTTAGTGCAGTGGTGTTTGGGTAGTCTAGGGGGTCGTGCTGGGGGTAGTGTTTTAGGGTTTAGGGTAGTGCAGTGGTGTTTGTGTAGTGTAGGGGGTCATGCTGGGGGTAGTGTTTTAGGGTTTAGGATAGTGCAGTGGTGCTTGTGTAGTGTAGGGGGTCGTGCTGGGGGTAGTGTTTTAGGGTTTAGGGTAGTGCAGTGGTGTTTTTGTAGTGTAAGGGGGGTCATGTTTTAAGATGCAATGCTCCAATACCTGACCAGTCTGCACTACATAAAACTGCAAAAAACTAAAACTAAAAAGTGTTTTGCACACTTTTGTCATTGGGCTATATGTGGGCTACATCTGGGTAATATTTGTGCTACATTTGGGCTCTTTTTTTACTGGTGGCCATCTTGGAAGACTTCTTTGTTATGAAGTTTCCTAATTTCCTCATTTACTGCAGTCTCCTCAGTAGGAAATGCTTTCAGTTTTTTACTTTGATTCCATCAAGAAGGCATTCAGATGTGTCTCACATTTGCCATAAATTCAGAATGTTAGCACTCTAGTTGCTCATTAGATCACTGTAGTAAAGCTACTGCTCACCAGGGAGTTAACTGGAAGTCTGCTGCTGGTATTGAAAGTGATTGTTTCAGTCTGCATGTCAGAATTTTCTAATGAAATAGAAGAGGATTTGAGATCTCACTTAAAACATGCCCTAATTTTTCTTTCTGCAGCACTAACCATAATTTCTATTTCAAAAAGAAACCCCTCATTTTGTTCCTTTTTAAATTAAATGTTTTAAGTGTTACCGGTTTATTCCAATCAAGATGGCTTCAGGTGTGCCATACTTTTGTCATAAGTAAGGCTGTTAGCGCTCTAGTTGTTCTTTAGAACACTCTGGGAAGCTGCAGTAGAACACAAAGGCATCAACTGGCAGGCTGCTCCTGTTGAAATATAACAGGAAGATATTTGAGATCACACTTGAAACATGTCCTAATTTTTCTTTCTACAGCACTAACCATAATTTCTATGACAAAATGAACCCCATCATTTTGTTCCTTTTTAAATTAAATGTTTTAAGTGTTACCAGTTTATTCCAATCAAAATGGCTTCAGGTGTGCCATACTTTTGTCATAAGTAAGGCTGTTAGCACTCTAGTTGTTCTTTAGAACACTCTGGGAAGCTGCAGTAGAACACAAAGGAATCAACTGACAGTCTCTGCCCTTGTTGGATGTACATGTTTTACTGAGAATGTCAGACTTCATTCTCACATGACTGAGAAAGATAATGTGAATTTACAGAAAATATGCTCTCATTTTAGCTTCTGGAGCACCTTCCAAAACTGTATGGGACAAGCATGTGAAAATTGTTTTCTCTCAAACATGATTCATGATATCCCAGCAGAAGGTTTTTCACAGGGTAAAATCACCTTAGAACACACCACAATTCCTGAAATTAGTATGGTACCATCAACAAATGAATTTTAATGTAACTAAAGTCTGTTATCACCCTTTATAGTTCTCCTTTTGGTAACCCTCAAAATCTTTGATTCACTACAATGCATTTCAATGGGGTACTATCATTTATATTGTTCCCAAGATGGCTGCCAGCAATTCCAGGATGAAGTGCTGACAGCCAATCAGATCTCACGATGACATGTGTGGTTAGGCTCCGCCCAGATATATATGTGATTTTACTTTTGATTTTCTCAGGAACTACTGAACGGATTTACACCATTTAAGCAAAAGGCACGACACTGAACCAAGGGCTACCTCTTTGCCAAATTTGGTGTAATTCCGTTCAGCAGTTCGGGCTGTAGCTGCGACTAAAGGTTCCTATGGAAAAATGAATTGGGAAAACATGTTTTGGGACCCCCCTTTTTTATCGGCCCCCGCTTGACGAATCACCCTGAGACTTTCAGGATAGGAGCGGACCGGAGCGCCCCAACAAGTTGGAATCTTTCGCGAAGATTCGTCAACCGGCGCCAACGTTATTTCAAATAGAATGTTGCGGATTTCCTATGGAAAATAGGTCCTAACTATAACTATCTACTGGCGACCGCCAGTAGATAATGTATGCCAAGGTGTTTTGAAGAATGAGTGGGTGTATAAGTGTCTGAATGGATGATTTAGTAGGTGCGTGACTGATTGTATAAGTGACTGATTAAGCGTATCTTAGTGAATGCATGGGTTATTGAGTAAACTGTGTAAATGTCTGTATCAGTCTGTCAGTTGGTGTATAAGCGGCTGCATGGGTTGGTGAGTAGCTACATGACTGTCTATTTGGATTATTGATTGGTTGTCTGAGTATCTGTATGGGTGCCTGAGTGTCTTTGTGAGTGGGTGGGGGGTGGGTGACTCTGTGCATAGATGTGTGAGAGGGTGATTCACTGGGTGTATGGGATCAAGAGTGCATCTGTGAAGGGCTGTATGGGTGGGTGAGTGTGTGTATGGGTGTGTTGGTGAGTGAATGGATATCTCAGTGATATATATGTGAGTAACTACATATGTGAATGGCAGTATATGTGAGTGTTGGAGTATATAAATGACTATACGTGAGAGTGAGTGATTGTGAGAGTGGCTGTATGGATGAGTGTGTGCATGTATCAGTGATTGTATAAGAGAGTAAGCATGTGTTAGTATTTGTATAAATAAGTGAGGTGGTCTGTGTATAACTGTATAGGTGAGTAAATGGGTGTGATTGATTCTTTGCATGATTGAGTAGGTATGTGAGTAAGTCTATGGATGAGTGGCGGTGTGTGAGTGTATGTATAGGTGTATGAGTGCATTAGATAGTGCTGTATAGATGAGTGACTGCATGTATGAGTTACTGTATGGGTGAATGAGTGGATGTGTGTGTGTAAACCTATTGTCAGATACCACGCTAATTCCACAGGAGCCGAAGATGGTCCCAAAGCCCCTCCGCCAGTACCTTCACCAAAAGAGTTAAATTTCAGGTGAGAGCAACAGCAGGGGGGAAAGGGGAAGTGGATAAAGAGAGACTGCCTCGACACGAAGACTCTAGTAGATCTCTCCAAGTCTCCGCTATTCTGCTTGGGACCGGACACTCAGCATCTGCATAAGGAAAGAAAAACATCAAACATGCAGTCTATTCTCCTATTCTACTTAACTACTATATTTCTATTACTTCTTATTACCCCAAGGACTCAAGGCGTTTGCTTCTCTCTTGGTAAATAAAAGTCTTCACTAGAAGTTTTGTAGAATTACTGTTCTTTAGTATGCTGTGCTTTTCTTGTAAAATGCGAAGTGCTGTAGCATCAAAGTCTTATCAAGTAGCTCTAATTATTGGCAAGCTCCTGAAGAAAAATTCCTCAATTGTAGCAAGGAGCGCAATTCAAGTATTCAAATAACAGTACCTTATCTTCTTGCTGAACAAAATCCAACGAAGACGGGCTTACCATTGGGAAAAATTCTTCCTGGAATTACTTAAAATAATATTGAAGAAGAAAACTGAACTTAATGAAGGAGATTAATTATTGACTAGAATACTGACTGTACTACTAGCGCGCTATTTCTAACTACTTCAAAAAGGCTCAAGCTAAAGGGGAAAGATAGTCTCAAAACTTCCAAGGATGGAAGCGGTGTTCAAAAATGTATTTGAAATCTTGCCGTTGACGCTGCAGAAAATTTCCTCAAAGAAAACTATTCTTCTCAGAAAATGAGCACCGTAGCGAGACGTTAACCGCGTCTCAAGCCACAGTTGAAGTGCAACGTTCTATTGGAAACAGGTGCATTCCTATCTTGATTCTCGAGCGCGCGAAGAAAAAACTAGACCGCTAACCTGATTTTTCTAATTTTGCTTCGCTCGTAACTCCGGTTACGATTTGTAAAGTCTTTAAAAATGTTTTCAAGGTTCCTTTGAAGAGGGATCGAACTCTTTTCCATCGTGGATATTTGACTGCTTTTCTAAAACGTTATTTGTCCTTTTACTTAGCCCACCCACAAAGGTGCTTGCTATCGAGGTCCTGACAGTTATGAATCACTGAGTGGGTATGTACTAACTGCGATTGGTCTGTCTATGCTTTCAATATTGGTAGTCTGTATTTTAGAGTGGGTGTATAAAAGGTTTTATTAGGCTGTGAGGAGGTGCATCTGATTATCACATGGATGATGTCATCAGTGATGTCATTTGAGAGGTCATCAGTGATGTCATCAGTGATGTCACTGACCATGTCATGAGTGATGTAATATGTGACGTCATCAGCAGTGCATTGCGGGGGCGCGAGTTATAGTTAGCTCTACTAACTATAACAGCCGAATTTCTCTGGTTTTGTACGAGTGAAATGTCCAACTAACTATAACATCCCTGAAACCTGTGGTTTTTTCAGTGAATTTCTAAGGTTTTTTAAATGCTAATTTCTAACTATAATGTCCCTGAAACCTATGGTTTTTTCAGTGAATTTCAATGGTTTTTTAAACGAGAATTTCTAATTATAATGTGCCTCAATCCTATGGTTTTTTCAGTGAATTTCTAAGGTTTTTTAAATGCTAATTTCTAACTATAACATCCCTATTAAGTCCCCTTGAATCCTGAAGGTCCCTGGTGGCCAAGTAGCCCACCAGGTACCTCCAGTAAGCGCCACAGAGCTGCGTTGCAGAGAGGTGTTCCTAGGCCATGCCCCTTTTTACACCACGGCAGGACCCCAATACAAAACTCACTCAACAGCCATGGAAATCGTAACTCGCACACCAAATGCAATGCTCATGACCTCACCCTTAATGTGACAGATGTAATTCCAAATGTAAATAATATTACAGATGATATTACACACCACATAACCGTTACCACTCGCACACCAAATACAATGCTCATGACATCACTCTTACTGTGACAGATATAATTAAATATTTTGTAAATAATAATATTGATGAGATTACGTACCACATAACCCTTACCACTCGCACATAAAATCCAAGGCGTATGACCAGGGCCACTGGAATTATGTGGCAGGAGAGCACCAAATTATGTGGCAGGGGTGAGTAAATAATGCAGCAAGAAAAGGCCAATTATGCGGCATAATGCAGCACATTTTGTAATAGTATTATGTCATTATTTTGTCATTTTTAAACTTGGTAACACTGTCTGGGTATTAGTTGCACCTCATTAGTACCTGTTTAACACCCAAATGTAGCAATAACCAAAAAAGGTGACCAGTCCAGCGTTGCTAAAGGCCCTTCCACTGTGCAGCAAAACGTGTCGCTGCATATTTAGCAACTTTTTAACAGTTTGAGGTAGAAATAACTTTTTTTGTCAAAATCTGCAGATTATGCGGCAGATGATGGATTATTTGGCAAATGCGGCAAATCTATAATTAAATGAAAATCGCAGCAGCTGCACAGTCACTTAATTCCAGTGGCCCTGCTTATGACCTCACAATATTTATACCAATAATTAAACAACACCTAAAAGGAAAATGCAATTAAATAATAACACTCTAAAAGAAAAATGTAAATGACAACACCTACTTAAACTAATAAAAAACACTTCGGACCAAATTTATCAACACTGCTCCAGTGCAAAGTCACCAAAAGTCATGCAAATCAGCATAATGCTGAAATGGAAATTACCTTCAAGCATAAAAACTTTTTGCGGTGGAGAGTTGTCTAAAGTAATGCAAAGTAGCTCTTTGAGCTATTTTGTACCACAGGGATATGCCGTGAGTGGTACATTGGAGTTCCCATCCAACCACCCATGCTTTTTGATGTAAAGCCCTATCTACCAACATTTGTAGACAGGGCTTTGTACCAAAAAGCCTGCTTTCTTAAGGGAGGTGCAAAGATGGCGAAAATCTTTCTTTTCTCTAAACGTTTCTAACTTTGAATGTGTCCTGTGCTGTACAGCACACATGCAAAATGGGAAAAATGTAAAAGTAGGTCTTATCATAGTATTTTGAACTGGAATGATACCCTTCCAGAAGAAGCCCTATGCTAGACTCATGCAGATACCTTTGGTCTATGGTGCACTGGTGTGTGTATGTGGCGCTAGGTATCCAGAAGCTGTGCCACCACTGGGAAAGAAAGCAACAACGCCATATCTTTGCAGATATGATGCTGTCCTGCTCTCTACCTTTCAAACAACGCAGCACAGTAATGTTGGCTGGTGCTGTGCGTTCCGATAAAAAATGAGTAAATTAGCCCATTATAACAAATTAGCTGACTTTTTTCAAAGAAGATTGAAGACATTTACTTGCACTTCCCACCTGTCAATCTTGGTGTACGGCCTGATGCTATGTCACCGGTGGCTACCAATTCCCCTGTGGCTCTGCTCAGTTCGCTGCCCCCTATATGTCTGCCTTCTTTTCGGACTCTCTGCATCCAGATGAAATCCCGCCCTTCGGATGATCCTTTTTAACCGGATCTTTTCATGAAACTTCAGAACCAGCTTCTTCTTCCTTGCCTAGAGTTGGTCACTCTTTAGCTGCCCACTGCTTCTGTGCACATGGAAGCAAGCTAAAGGTTTTCCCCTCCTCAAGAACCCATCTTTGAATGCCTCTAAGCCCGAAAACGTTCGTCCCATCTCCCTCCTACCCTTTCTTGCAAAGGTTACGGAATGATACGTTAATGGTATTTTAACTAAATTATAAGAAGACAATCATATCCTTGATGCAACTCAGAACGGCTTTCGGACTGCTCACAGCACAGAATCTGCAATCCTTGCTGTTTCTGAACATCTTCGTAGCACCTTGGATGAAGGCAGATCCTCAGCACTGATTCTGCTCGACCTGAGTGCCACATTTGGTACGGTGTCTCACCAAATGTTACTTCAGCTCCTACGGCATGGGTACTCACAAACATTGGCACAGGGGCCAAAAAGTATGGTCCGTAGTGTGACCGAGGGCCACACTGATGCCAGCAGGGTGGCGGTAGGTGGGTCTGGGTGGGTCAGGGATTGTGTAAGGAGGTCTAAAAACATGTTAAATAAACAAGCAAGCATTTATTTACAGGTTAATAAATGCTTGCGCGTTTTTTAAAAAGAAATTCTAAATATTAGTGCTTAGCAACTAAACAGCAGCTCATGCTGCTGTTCACCATGGGGACGGCACATAAAGGTCAAGAGGGCTGCAAGCGCTCCCCGGGCCGTACTTTGAGTATCACTGGCCTACAGGATTTTGGCATAGGAGGTGTCTCCCTTTCCTGGTTTGCTTCTTTTCACTCTGAGCGTTCTTTTCAGGTTATCCCTCCCCTTTACAGCTCACAACCTCACGTGTTAGGGTATAGCGTTCCTCAGGGCTCGTCTTTAAGCCCTACATTGTTTAACATATACATCCAGCCTCTAGCTCAGGTTGTAGAAGCTTTTGGGCTTACGCTGGTATCATATGCTGACGATACTCACCTTGTACTTTCACTCTCGGACACTCCATCGCTAGACATGGGCAACTTCCAAAAAGGCATGCTCATGGTGGCACAGCGGATGGCTAACAACTGCCTACGTCTGACTGCCAAGAAGACCGAGATTCTCCTTGTTGGCAAAAAAGTCCTTTTTGGGGTGACCATTGTTGGCCTTTCTCCCTTGGGACCTCCCCCAAACCCAAGTCTTATATTAAAAATCTAGGAGTGTGGATGGATAACACTCTGGCCTTCGAGGTCCAAGCTAAATCTGGTGTTGGCACCTGTTTTGGACTCCTGAGAAGTCTTAAACCTATTCTCGGCCTTTTTGATCCCAATATCCATCAAACTACAATGCAGGAGGTTATTTTGTTTGGGCTGGACCATTTCAACATTTTATACGTAGGAGCCAATAAATCCATCACAAAAAGACTCCAGCTAACCCAGAATGCAGCTGCTAGGCTGCTCTTCTCCCTTCCTACGTTCTGTGTTGCTTCAGACCTTTTGTGCAGGTTACATTGACTCCTTGTGGAGAAGCGTATTCATTTTAAGACTCTCTGCATCGCCCATAAGATTCTTCAGTACCAGGGGCCTCCTATTCTGAGCCCTGTTCTTTCATCTTACTAGCCCACATGCTCTTTGCGTTTGCCAACCAGAACTTGGCTATAGTTCCTCGAGTCAGGAGAGTCAAAGCGGGGGCCGTTCTTTTCATGCCCTGGCCCCCTCCCTCTGGAACGTTCTTCCTCTCTTCATGAGAAACATTCATAACCACCTTCTGTTTAGAAAATCTCTCAAGACTTGGCTTTTCTCAATCTGGCCACTCTCCCTTATTCTTGGGGTGATGCAGTTGTGTGTTTTTTAGGTCTAGTGCTGGGAAGCCCCATTGCAGGGGAAGCCATTTGCTCTACAAATACTGGATTTGTAGAGCACATGGCTGCTAATATAACATAACATACATAGTCACTCCTTTCAAAGTGGTACGGGTAATGTGCATGTTTGGCAGCTGTGAATAAGACTGGCTTTAAGTGTCATATTTCTGGGTGTTCTTGATGGACTAAGTCAATTAATTTGGTGTAGCAGCAACCACATGGAGTGCCACTCATGTTCTTTCAAAGGGTAAAGTTTGTTCATTTTGATTTGCCTATACCTTTTGACCTCATAAAAGGGATCTACACACTATTTGGCAATCATTTGACATAGTCAGCCTATGTCCAACAAGCAGTTTTCATGCCGATCCATGCAGGGGCATAAAAAGATTTTTTTGGGGGGGGATATTTTTCCCATTTTAGCTGCCATAGGAACTTTTTCTGATGTCTACAGTCAAAACCAATGAACGGATTTACACCAATCTTGGCATGAAAGTAGAACGTGACTCAGAAAATATGCTTTCATTGGTTTGGTGTAAATTCAGCCAGTAGTTTTTGAAATCTAAGCATTAAAAAAATTGCCAAGTTGGCTTCAAAGGGTTAACCCCTAAAATTAAATAAAATTTGAAGTTTTTCTCCAATGTGATAGACTGATAAGAAGGGATTATTTTTTTCCCCATCTTTAAATTTGTATTTTTATAACAATGATAATTTGTGCGGTATGGGGAAAAATCCCATACCATTGTGGGAAGGACCATGAAACGTGTCCCTGATGCTAGAGAATTGCTGTCAGCAGTCAGAGGTGTGGAAAATGGCAATACAAATCTAAAAAACGTCAAGATCGCCAGGGTAAAATCGAATTTTTTAAGAAATTCACGATTCTGTGACCGCACTTTTATGCCTCTGAAAAAAGCCACCATTTTCTGTAGAAAATCGCAAATGTTGACATAATTTTTTAAAAATGGTTTTGATAAAAATAACTAAAAAACAGAAAATAAAAAATATAGGATGGGAACCCCCATTGCACAGAGCCAAACTATGTGAGTATTAGGTTGACTGCTTGCAAAGGGCTGGTGAAAGTCCTGCGTTAAACACCTGCTGAGTGCAGCCTTTGCTGATGTACAGCGGGGGTGGTGCCTGTGGCAGGTTGGGTGCTAGACAGGCTCGGCTGCAAAGAACTGCTGTGCGCAGCCTTTGGCTCAAGATTGACCGCTTGCAGCAGGGGTTGGCAAAAAAGTGCATTATAAAAAAAAACAGAAATTCCCTGAAAAAAACATTTAGTTATGGTTCTGGCTCAAAAATGCTTAACCATTAGAATTCACAAGTTAACATATGCAAGGTATGCAAAGCACACCATAACTCAGGTCACTTGGAACACCAGAGGGCATGATTCACAGTGAGCACCTCTAAGACCTGCTGCTGCTGCCAGGCCAGAGGGCAGAACCATCAATCCCCACATTAATCCAATAATAAGCAAACAGAACCCTAAACTGTAGGCAGGGAACAACAATCCAACATTGTGGAGCTTCCATGATTTTATTGACTTACCGCGGAATATTACAAAAGTCTAGGCTGGGCAGTGATAGCCTATCATCTATGCCTGGAAAAATTCAGGCAATTGCGGCAGCGTTCTGTCGGCTGGGGGATTTGGAGAAGGAGGAGGCAATTTCAACAGCAACTCCCTCAACCTCTCAGCTGGTGGGAAGGAGTCATCACAACTGCAGCAGACAGTTCAGCCCACCCACACACACAGCAGACAGTGCTCCCACAACCACCAAGGTCCTCCTCTGCAAGGCTCTTTGTGGGCATAGAGACAGAGGGGCCGATTCCGATCTCAGTCGGAGGCGCACCCAATACCATTCGGTCGGGAAAAAAGCCATGCGAAAGCCTGTTTCCCGACCGATCCGCACATCATTCCGAACGAGCAAGTACGATGCGCACAACAGCATAGAATCCGGCCGAGTCGCACTCACCCAATCCAGGTCCTGTTCTCCGACCGAGGCGAATCCGGAAACGCCGAATCGAGTCGCACGGAAGGGAAAATGCAGTCCAGTCCGGCCGGACAAGTACGATGCGCGTTCCGTACGCGCCGAACCCGTCGCTACGTCCGGCACGTCAAAGCTTCCGGGAGAGGCGCACATAAGCTCCGATTCGCGCCACAACACGATCCACTGCTATGAGGCAAACACGCCAGCGACGAGGACGAGGTGAAGCAACGAGAAAGACGAACGAGACGAACCAACCATGAATCCCTTCGTTCCGATCCTACCATTATTCTACATTTACTACCGGAACAGGCACGGACGCGTACGTCGCAGAAGGTAAGTCAGACACCAACCACAAAAACATACAACACGTACACGACACATCACACACACACAGAGGGATGCAGAATTTACTTACACCAGCAACAGCAGCACCATAGGGGCGGGATGCCCATCACCAATGCCACATATGCACACAGGGGCCTGGATGCGCACCACCACTACCACCCCTACCCAGGGGGGGCTGGATGCCCACCACTACTACCACCCTTACCCAGGGGGTGCCAGATGCCCACCAATACTACCACCCTTACCCAGGGGGGCTGGATGCCCACCACTACTACCACCCTTACCCAGGGGGGGCTGGATGCCCACCACTATTACCACCCTTAGCCATGGGGGTGCCAGATGCCCACCACTACTACCACCCTTACCCAGGGGGCTGGATGCCCACCACTACTACCACCCTTACCCAGGGGTGCCAGATGCCTACCACTACTACCACCCTTAGCCAGGGGGCTGGATGCCCACCACTACTACCACCCTTACCCAGGGGTCTGGATGCCTACCACTACTACCACCCTTACCCAGGGGTGCCAGATGCCCACCACTACCACCACCCTTAGCCATGGGGGTGCCAGATGCCCACCACTACTACCACCCTTAGCCAGGGGGGGCTGGATGCCTACCACTACCACCACCCTTAGCCATGGGGGTGCCAGATGCCCACCACTACTACCACCCTTACCCAGGGGGGCTGGATGCCCACCACTACTACCACCCTACCCAGGGGTGCCAGATGCCTACCACTACTACCACCCTTAGCCAGGGGGGGCTGGATGCCCACCACTACTACCACCCTTACCCAGGGGGGTCTGGATGCCTACCACTACTACCACCCTTAGCCAGGGGGCTGGATGCCCACCACTACTACCACCCTTACCCAGGGGGGGCTGGATGCCCACCACTACTACCACCCTTACCCAGGGGGTGCCAGATGCCCACCACTACTACCACCCTTAGCCATGGGGGTGCCAGATGCCCACCACTACTACCACCCTT